>VZRV01003462.1:4481-32460 GCA_013398115.1 Falcunculus frontatus
AAAAAAAAAGAAGAAGTAAAAATATCTTCTTTTATGAATGCCACTGTTCCATGAATCTTCTTTACAAATGAGTGAGGGAGTCTCCTGAAGTGTTCAGCCCTGCTAGACTCCAACCACGTTTTGGTTTATCTGATTAAAGGCAGAGAGAGCTTAGTCTAAACTTTACAGCAGCTCTGCTTACTGTAGCTTGTCCATCAGCCAATAAGAAGTCAGAAAACTATTAAAACATTAAAGGGCTGATCCTGTTTCTCGAAGCTCCACAGGAATTTTGCCAGTGATTTTTCCAGAATGCAATCCAGCTCCACAAAAACACAGAAATATATATTTATACACACCTCATGAAACCAAGAAACGACACCTTAGGACACAGAAAAACTTGGTGTAGGAAGCTTGCTGACTCTGGTTGTCTGTCAGAAAGCAGCTCAGTAATAGTTGTTTTTATGCTTTTTGATCATATTTTGTCAAATGTGCACAGCCAGTGCAGGATCAGGGAGAATCTAAATGTGAAAAAACTTACGTTATCAGCAGTTAAAGTTTTACTACAGTTCTTGGGGACATTCAGAGTTTTCTTCAAAGCTTCAGTTGCCAGGTGGATCGTGGCTGTCTCGGTGTTACCTGCATATATTCGGTTTGCACACTTTCTTCCAGCAAAAATCACCGCATGTAACACTTTGCTTGAAGGAAGTTCCAGCTAATCTATTTGCTCCTCTCTTATTTTCTTTCTTTTCTCACCATTTGACAGAACTAACCAATAAATGCTCGTGCAATACATTTCTCCTATGAGACAGAGCATTCTTACATGAAAATTTGATTTTAAAGTTGTGGTACCAGCACTGTTGGGGCACGAGCAGAAAACTGTCTCCGTGAAACATCTCAGACTGCAGCTGCTGACCAGAAGGTGTCAAGGGTTTCACAGGCCTCAAAATACGTTTAAATAAAGTCTTATGCAGATTACTCATTGGAAAAGAAACATTAAAAAGTGTTTAATCCTTGGGATTCCCCTCCCTTCCCCCCTCCCCCACCTCCTGTTCTCACACTTGCTCCCAACTCCTGCTCTCACAAGTGCTACACCCTTGTGAAAATGCAGTGAGAAAAAGTTGTAGGAAATAATAACTCCTGGCTCAAGCTACATGTGATTTTTTGGGTTGGGAGATTTGCTCTGCCCAGAGCTGCTTGGTCTTTCCCTCACTCTTTTGCTGGCCAGCTCTGTAAGCTGAGCTCTTCATAACAACCTAAGGCAGGCATTTATCCTGTTCCTCTGAGTTTCGTGCTGGGACTCATCTAGCCAACTGCTTCTCCAGCTCTGACATCTTTGGGTAGAGAGTTGTCTTGAAAATCCAAATTATTTTCATTAGAAGATACACATGTGACTTCAGTGTCTGCCCTGTGGTGCCATTCTCCCTCAGGACACATTTTGTTTTTACAGCTGTAAAATGAAGCAGTGAATTATTGACACCCCAGCTCCTTTTGGTTCTTTGCATAACTTAACTTGCATCACCAAACAGGCAGAAAAAACAATATATACAAAACACATCCAGGTGGGAAATGTTTCCTAGATGAAGGAAAAAGAAATGCTATTCCACAGAGTGTGAAGATGCACATATAAAATAAGGATAATTCAGCGTTTTCTCTAATGTTTCGCCTAACTTGGTCAAAACTTGTGTAATGTGTTCATGGAGGCAGACTGGGCAGTGCTCAGGAAACCATCAAGAGCAAAGCCAGGTGATTTTCTGACTTTCATTTGTCACTGGTGGAACTCTGAACATATGCAGCCACCTTTCAGTGGTCTTGGGCAGCGTTGCATGCTGTTAAATGCTGTAGCTGACCAACCAGTTTCAGCTCCTGATGAGTTTCTTTCTAGTAAGAGTCACGACTGTATTCAATTTAAACAGTGTTCAGTGTTACAGGAGCATTTGGAATTGCGAGATTTTATTTATTCCTTAGCTAAGAAATAGAGATTCCATCAGTCTGACTCCACCTCTGATCAAGGTAAACAGGCATATTTGGTTTGCCTAAATAAAACTTCAGTGGTTGCACACTGGGGTACTTCCAGAGCTTCTGTGTTCGGTGTCTGATTCATGGGGCAAATTATAATTTATTGTCACACTTCCTCATGTTTCTTTCACAATGCATTGCTGCCAAGCAACCCTGTCCTTTATTCTTAATCTCCCCTGCCACATGATTTCTGGTCATGCCCAGATCTCTGCTCTCTGTCTTAAACTCCTAAGCTAGTACAATTTTCTGAGAGGGATGAAGAATGGGATGGCAAACACAGGCAGGTGTTTCATCGGGCAGACAGACACATAAATTTGTAAGAGGGAGTTTCTAGAATAATTGCCAGCGCAGTCCTGGAGGATGCCAGCCTCAATCCCAGAGGCAGACAGATGGCACAGATCCTCAGCAGCGTTTTCCCTCAGTTTTCTCTCTTTAGTCTTCTCCATCACGGCATTCATTAGCAGCCACTGGTGTGAGGGGACAAGAAAAGTTGCCAAACCTTTCTGTAAAGGAGACAGCAAAGGGGATCTGTGCATCCGCTTCAACAGCCCCGATGGCAACAGCAGCCAGGCTGTGCAGTACATCTGGGAGACGGGGGATGACAAGTTTGTGGAGAGGAATTTCCACGCTGGGATCTGGTATTCCTGTGAAGAAATGATAAATGAAGACGGTGAGTAAACCCATGGAAGTTTACTTAAGAAAGTAATCACAGCTCTTCCTGCTTATCTGGTGTCCCCTTCCCCTCTGCTTCGCTGCGGTGTGTGTATTTTATTGTGTTTGTATCCTTAAAAAGTTGCTCTTCTCTGGCAAAGGGGACCTTAGAGGGCACTATCTAGTCAATTCCGAAAAAATTCCTAATGAATTCTGCAAAGAACACTAGCGTGACAGGTTGTGGTTTTGATTTAGGTGACAGGTCGTGGTACAGATGAAGATTATTTGGTTTTTTGTTCTTCTAATCACAACAGCAAGTTAAATTATTTTAACAGGAAAGTGTTTCATTTTTCCAGTGTTCTTATTCTGTTTGTCAAAAATGAACATACTTGCTTGAAATGATTGCTTCTGATCCCCTATGGCAACATAAAAAGTGCAAATTAATTGTTATTATTTTTTTAAATCATTTGCACTAATAAATCTGTGGGATCTAAATGAGTTCCTGGATTTCCTCTCAAGCACAAGTACTTCTGCATGATCTCACCTTCCATAAATCAAAGCAGAAGAGGATTATTTTCACCCTGCTAAAACATGATATGGAGACTTACTAGTCCTAAGTGGTGGCATTTAATTGGGTCTCACTCTGCACAGGTAAATATTAGTAGAATGAAATCAGCTTGCCACTACAGAAACTCTCTAGTTAATTTTGGATTTTTGTATAATGCTGGTTCAAGAATTCAAGCATTTACTGTAAAACCAGATCAGCACTAAGTTTTTCCCTTTATTGTCCTGATCAGTTTACAAACAACAACTAAAACAGAACTTCAGAGAAATCAAAGCAGCTGTTACCTATGCTATAAAATGCAAATATTTTCACAGTCACCTGTCCTGAGGGTCCAGTTCCACCAGAAAGTCTTGTAAGTTATGCAGTTTTAAGGGGTAAATGTCAAAGATCAGCGCAAACTACATGTCCAAAAGACACCTTTTACCCACCTCTGGGTACCAGGGCTGTGTAATTTGAGCATCTGCTATGGAAACTCGTGTGTTCTGACTTGGTGCAGTTAGGAGCTGGAAAAAAACACCCAGCATTTCCAGATCAGAGCAGAATTAATTCCGAGAGCTTTGTTCACAGCATCTGTGTGGGGGTCAGGAGATCATAGGAAAATCAAAGCTTACAGAAAGAAATTGGAATGAAGCTTAGAGGGAATTTGTGTGAGCAGCAGCCTTATTGCTGTGAGGAGAGCAGCTCTGCCCCAACAGGGACGATTGCATCCAGGCTGCCAGTTCTGCAAAGGAATTTTCCTATCCTGGCTTTCACAGCTACCACCTTATGGAAAGCAATTCACAGCCTTTCTCTAAGTCTTCCACGCTCTGGTTCTACCTTCAAAAAGTCTGTAAGGACTCTCTAGCAAAGCCCCAGGAGAAGGTTGATGTACCAGGGGCTTTGTGTACATCAAAAACAGCTTCTCCTGATCATCTCACTCACTGCTTATATGATAGATTTTGCATTTTCTTCTTTCTGTTAATCTATTTCTTTAGATCATTACAGAACACAATCCTGAATTCGATTTAATTTTTTTTTTTTAGGTGAGAAATGTAGAAGCTTTATCAGCCTGACTCCAGCTTCTGATCGAGGTAGACATCCATATTTTATTTCTGTAGTCAAAACTTTCCTGATCACACTCACCAACATAAGTATTCTGCATTCAATTAAACGAATTAATTTCCAAAACGCTTGCTTTAATCCCAAATAGGTTTTTTTGTCCTTTACTTAGTTTTCCAACTTCAAAATAAAGTTCATATGATTTATGATACCAATCTATGTCTTTCTGAAGACACACCACTTGAACATGAATGAATTTTGAAATTACTTTAAATATGAGTACCGGAAGTCAAAATCTGTACGTTTTTGCCCTCTCTCTCCTCATACCTCCATATTTGCAGACAGGAATTCTGTGGCCTGAGGGAGATGTGCTGTGCACCAAAGCAGCCTTGGTGGCACTCTGCATCCCCTCCCTGTACCTTACACAGAGCTCTCGGGAGACATTTCCACCCTCTTCTTTCAAAGAAGGACTAGTATTTTTATGAAATATTCCTGCAGATGCTGCTAAGTGTCCTCCTCTTGCCTGATCCTCAGTATAAAAACAGCAGTCCATCACTGATCTGATTAGACCAATCACTTTACAAGTGGCTGATCCAGGGGAAAAAAAAAAAATCTTTCTTTCCTGGAGTATTTTCCTGGATATGCAATTTCAGACCCTTGGAGAAGGAGAAATACTCAGTCTCTGAAGGCTGAGCTTTCTTCTACCTGTTGCAGCTTGTCGCAGGGCCTTAAGAGCATAACAGAGTTTTATAGCATGAGAAAAAATATAAATGTGGGTGTAGTCACACAGCCACAGCCCTCAGAAATGAGGGGTGCATTCTGGGCCCTGCCTTGAGAGCTCTAGTGGTGGACACAGCCCTGAAACTAACTCTGAGCAGCATCAGCAAAGGTCACAGGCGTTGGCAGGCCAGGTGGAGACAGCCAATATTTAAATGTATTTTGAGGCCTGTGAAACCCTTGACACCTTCTGGTCAGCAGCTGCAGTCTGAGATGTTTCACGGAGACAGTTTTCTGCTCGTGCCCCAACAGTGCTGGTACCACAACTTTAAAATCAAATTTTCATGTAAGAATGCTCTGTCTCATAGGAGAAATGTATTGCACGAGCATTTATTGGTTAGTTCTGTCAAATGGTGAGAAAAGAAAGAAAATAAGAGAGGAGCAAATAGATTAGGTACCTAAAAACCCAAAGATTTTAGGTACCTAAAAACCAGAAATGTCTCCCTGGGTAGTGAAATCCTGTGTGGAAATGAGCTCCTGCCCTGCACAGAAGAAGGGGTTTGTGTTCTGCACATGCCTGTGGTTGCTACGTGATCCAAACTCAGGATGTAACAGGCTCACCCTTCCCGAATTCATCACCCCTGGGTCTCACACTCGGGGTGATCGCCGCTGTCCAGTGCATTTGTTATAATGGCTCACTGACCAAAAATGTTAAGATACAAACGCTCGCATCTGGAGCAGCCAAAGCTATTGGGTAATGCAACATCTGGAGTTCCTAATGAAAATCACAATTTTTTACGGAGACAGATTTTCTGGAGAAACAAACCATGTCCAAGAACACCCACACATAGCCTGGCCCAAGAATTTAATGTCTAAATGGCCCATGAATCAGAGAAGTCCCACGACATTGCCAAAGCCAGCAGTTGGGGTTATGCACCACACAGACCTTGTCTCCTGTCCTAGGTGGTGTTTAGGAATCAAGGACACGTCTCAGCAATGTCTCAGTTTTTAAGTTATGATTGATTGTGTAGGTCTTCACGTGAAATCACTGTTTGAATCGACAACCAGGTGTCTCAGGACACATTTGTTTTTTTAAAAAGTTTGGGGAAGGGCGTTTGCCAGATCTTGCTGCAGTGAATTTGGACAGAAGAAGGCCTCCTGCTCCTGGCTGTGGGACATTAGCGTGCTAAAGGTCAAACAGAAGGCTGAGAGACTTTAATGGGAGGATTAACTTCTTGCATAAGATGTAATTACCAGATATCCAAAAAGAGAGGAATTAGCAGATAACTAGAGAAATGAATCTCAGCGAAACCTGGAGTCTGTCTGGGCTCATGAAGGCTTCTCTGTCCAACAAAATCAAGATCCTGTTTGGTTGAAGGTTAAGCCTGTGGGGAATATTTCATTTAGACCCACAGACAGCGTAGGTGTGTGCACAGCCTTCAGTTTGTCAGCTGGGTCTGCTGCTCCAGTGTGCTCCTCTCTGCACTCAGAGCCATCAACAGCGAGATAACGGAGCAGTTCTTCTTTTTATATTAACTTTGGTTCTTCTTTTGACATTAACTTTGGTTCATGGTGATTTTAGGGTAGCCACGGAGTATAAAACCACACTGTCCCACCTCGCACTGTCAGCTTCTAAGTGTACAGCAGGAACCTGCAACTGCTCTTCCAATAATTATAATTTTGGGTGCCCATTGACACTGAAGTCTTCCATAGATATTACCATTATCACAGCATCCCCACAGCCTTTGTGCTTCTGTTCGATGTCGTATGAACAATACAAATGAAGAAGGAAATGGTGAAAATATGAAATGATTCCTAATAATACCAGTGCTGTTGATTTGGCTTCCAGGGGTTTTATGGCTGTCGATTGTAGCAGAGCTCCTCTATGTCGTTTTGCTTCTGACTGGAAACATTCTTATGTCAGTAGAAATATTCTACTACAGCTCTGTCATTGATGGGCTAAAGATCAACGCCTTCTCTGCAGTGGTCACCGTGTTAGCAGGTACAGTTAAGCATCTCCATTAATTGCATCCAGAATGGTCTTCCATCTGAAAATTAATGACACTGTCCCAGTTTCAAACCTGTTACAGTACCAATGGAGAAGCTAACAATACAAAGCGATGCAAAATTTTACGGGAAAATGTTGTTTTCAGTTAATTATTTCTTAATGTGGTCTATTTGGAATTTTATATTTATGGCTTTTGCTATCCTTAACTTAATTATTTTATCATTTTTCATTTCATTGTCAGGCTGGTTGTCAAAGATTAAAATGCAACATACTCTTCCAAGTAACTTGATTTTTTAGTTCTGACGTGCTAAGTACAAAATCAGTGACAGCCACTTTTAAGAGGGAATAGAATGCACTTGGATAATTGCTAGTGGAGAATTGTCATTAAAATTTTCTTTCATTTTCTGCACATTGTTTCATAATCCAGTGCTATGTAATTTTAGGATTTTAGGCAAAATAATTTTGGAAGAAGTGGTCCAGTGGTCCAGTGGTCCAGATTGGACCAGTCCAATCTGAGGAATCTGGTCTGAATTGTCTGTTTATAGTCTGTTGAGCAGGAGGAGGTTGGACCAGAGATTTCTGAAGGCACCTTATAGCCTGAAAGATTCCATCTATATTACAGAATTCTTACTGAGGAATGTTGCAGTAAAGCAATTACAGTTAATGTGAACAACATTTCCTAGAGTTATTAATTTTAGAGCCAGAAGCATTCATACTGTTTATTTACTAAAATTTCCTGTGCAACTCATGCCACTGTGCTTCATATGCTCAGGCCTGTTTAGAGTTCAAAAGTGATTAATACTTGGTGATAGCATATCTTTTAGAATGACATTTAATTGCAAGTCAGACAGCTGGGAGATGACAAAAAATTAAGCTCAAGACTGTATTTCTCTGTCAAAATTTTCAGCCTGGATTGTGATCCTAATGTTTCTGGATTTAGAGTTCATGAATTTGTGCCTTTTCTTATGAAGTAAAGATTTTTTTGTTATACTTTTTCATCTTAAACATAATCACATATTTAGTTCATTCACCAATCTCTTTTTTTCGGGGGGTAAATAAACGAAGTTCATTAAACATCTGACCACGATAATGGGGAAGAAATAGAGCACATAATTCCTTTCTCTTGGCAGTTAACCCTTTCACACGTGAAGATGGCTCTTTTGGCTCCCTGTAGTCCAGACTGCAGTCCAACCTTTGCTGCCTGTGATCTCTTAACCTGCCGCATTATCTCCTTTCTTCTTAAGGACTTCTCTGAAAGATTTCCAAGCAGTTAAAAATCTCTACTATCACCAGTTCCATTAATTGCTCGAAAAAGCCCCGTTTCTCCTGTATCTGACCAAACCTCACGACCCACTATCACATCTATTCTCAAATAAAGAGTTGTGAGCTTTATTCAACTCCTTAGGCAGTTTTGCCAACTATTAGCAGCTTTCCCCTCTCCCAATAACCATGAATATTCACTTTTATTAATAGTCTTTTTGTTTTGAGGCTGTACAGTATTAAGCAGACTTAGACTGGAAGAAGCAAGTTTATCCTGGACATTCTGTTTACTTCCACGAGGAAAATTTCTTGAAATACTAAAAAGTGGAAGAACATTTGTCTTAGCTGTTAAATTCATGTATGAATCATTTGCAGATATAAACCAAATCTAGTTGCCCTCATCTGTGATGAAGATGCAATTTCTTGTACAAGCATACTCTAGATTCTATATGAGCAATGAAAATTAAATTATTATTTCACAGCCCAGATTTTCAGTCCTTTCCACTAAGTGTTTATGCACTTTTTCATGCACCTTCATAGCTGATAAATCTGGCTGCATTTACAGCAGTGGGAGAGGGCATCCACCTGCAGGGCTTTGAAAATCTTCCCACTCAGAGACAGGAAACTGGGAAATGTGTCCTGAGCAACACTTCTCTGTAATAACTCAGGATTATTCTGCTAAGAAGTTTTCAGAGGATGAGAACCAACCAGTTCTCATCCTCTGAAAAGCAACACATTGCCTTTTGAAATCTGCGGGCTCCATGTCCCAGTGCTCCCGCAGCTTCCTCTGGCAGACAGAGTGTGTGTTAAGGGAGTGTGCGAGTGGCAAATAGCGCATTAAATAAACTTAAAAGATAATATCCAATATTTTTGAGTGCTTTGTAGAATTCAGATACTTCATAAAATATTCATAAAATATTCTACAACTACAAAGAAGAATGTCCTCAATTTACATTTTCTAATGTTATTATAATATTTTTTTTTTTAGGTCTTCTGGGCATGGTTGCTCACATGATGTACACGACCGTATTTCAAATGACTGTGAATCTTGGTCCTGAAGACTGGAGACCTCACACTTGGGATTATGGCTGGTCCTATGGGTACTAACTGGTTTATATTTGGTTCTTCCATCACATTTCAGTCACTTCACCCTCTGTTCAAGGAATGTATACCTAATTTATAAGCAATGGCTTTACCATATTTCACTTCTGAGGATGCAGTTCGGTAACCAGGTGATGTTCTTGACATTCAGTTGTCTTAGATTATTGCCCAGAATGTATAAGCTGGCAAGTTTTGTATTTGCCATCCCTCAGACAGTACAGAGAGGTCCGGAGGCCCTCCATGAAGCAGAGGTTCCTCTGCGTACACATCAGAGCCAGGTTTAGCAGCCTCATCTCCCAGGACAATTGTCTTGCCCAAGTTGTTTAAAACTCTTCCAGCTTCAGTCATTTAGGCTGACATTTTCCTATCACGTATATGCTTCAGATTGTTGTACCTGGAACACTTCACAGAATCACAGAATTAACTAGGTTGGAAAAGACCTTTGAGATCATCAAATCCTACCTGTGACCTAACACCACCTCATCAGCTAAACCCTGGCACTGAGTGCCTCATCCAGTCTTTGTTAAACACCTCCAGGGACATTGACTCCTCCCTGGGCAGCCCATTACAATTTACTGGAAGGATTTATTTAGAAGTGTAAATGAGTTTGTTGAATCACATCAAGGATGTGGTTACAAACAGTTCTGAGCGAGAGGTGAGATAAACAGGAGTCTCTTACACGGATTGCTCCACCAAAGCACATTTCATTTGATAATTGTGACCTTGCCATGTTAAGAAAGTTGTTGATGAGCGAGGTCCTGCACTGTGAACTCCCATTCATGCTCATGTAGCCCTATTTTTACATGCTGCTTTTAATGTCACGTTTTTAACAAATTGTACTTCAATAAAATTTTTTTAGTTCTGCCTCCTTAGGGGTTTACTTTTAACATTTCAGAGTTTATGTCCTTTTCTCTCTGTTTACTCATGACATGCATTTTCTCGGGAATGCATTTCAGTGCTCTGAACCTGCTTTAGCCAGCTATTTAATAGTGCCTTCTCTGGTCTTTTTAACACTTTTGGGTAACTCACATTTTTCTCAGTGTCCCCTGTGAGGTTTATACTCTTAAAAACTGCACCTTTTAACTTTTTATGCATTCCTCATTTTTTTCTAAAACCCTTTTCTGATATTAAGCTCTAAGCAGAGAGAATAGAGAAGCTGGAGGTAGGGTTTCATTAAATAGGTCTGTTACATGTAAATATTACAACAAATATGTAAGGTCAATTCTGCAAGCCAGCTCTGTAAATGGTCATTAACCAAGAGTATTTCTTCCTCACTGAGCCCATTCACCTTTCCCTAACACAATCACACATATGCAGAGTTTTCAAAAATAAAATTGAAGGACTCGAATACGAAAATGTTCTGCTAATTTCTGATAACTTCTTTTTGGTTTCTTGTTTATAGCCTCGCATGGACTTCCTTCGCTTGCTGCATGGCTGCAGCTGTCACCACTATCAACAAATACACGAAAACTATTTTGGAATTCAAGCACAAAAGAAAAAAGCTGGAAAGGAGCTTTAAGATTCAGTACAACTTTCCTGACCACACAGCTCCAGAGAAAGTTTGCAATGTGTATGTGAACTCTTTCCAAAACACCACAGATGACCCCGCACATGCAATAAGAAGCTTGCGTCACCTGGCCACTATTTCAGTCCTGTAAAGCTGAACCACATCTCAAAGCATCCTGTAAATTATAATACTAGGTCCAAATGAAACAGTGTTAATGAATAAAATGTAATGATGTGTAGTATTATTTATTTTTCTTAATAAAGAAACTCTATTTCTGTGGATGTTTCAAGGAAGTCTTGGTATTGGAAAAGAAGATTCGGGTGTCTCAGTTCAGTGACACAGGTTCCCCACTATTGTAGTTTTTAAGCAGCTCTGGGCTTTGGAAAAATCCCTATATATTTTTATTCAGGCAATAAATATAGTTTGAGCTTGTTATGCCGGCAGGATCCATAAAAGGTCAGGTTATGGCCAGTGGTAAGGTGGAGCTGATAACAGAGAAGCATCATTAAGTCACAAGAAAACTATTAGTGGTAATAGAGTTTTTTTGGATATATTGAATATACTCAAGAAATGAAATTTCCTGACCTCCTTGGCAACAGGTCCCAATGCTTCACTGCTGAAATTGTAGAAAAAGTATTTCCTAATGTCAAAACAGAATTTCATGTGTTCCAGTTTGTGTCCATTACCTTTTTTTTCTTCTACTGTGCACACTGGAGAAGAATCTGGCTCCATATTCCCTACACCACCCTGCTAGGTAGCTGCAGATAGCAATGAGATTTCCTCTTTAATCTCTAGAAAAGTCTGTCTTTATCCTTTACAGTGCTCTGAAACTGCCACCTTCAGTTCAGCAGGGGAACAAAGCAGTTGCTAGAGAGTTTGGTGCCCACTCTCTTGGAAGCACTCTCAGTCCCTTGGCCAAAACACAGGATCTTGATTCCTTCCACTTGTTTCACGCATTTCTTTGTGATGGAAATGTTTCTAGCATCTTCACTGATTGAGGAATTATTCTTGATTCCATCTGACTTTCTGCTTTTTGTCACTTGTAATAACTCTTTTCACAACAGATTTCTACCCATCTCATGTTGTTCCTGGGTGCCGTGGAAGAATTTCCACCTCATCCAGGAACATGGTTGGTGCCTACAAGTCCTTCCAAAAATCCAATTTAAGCGAGTGCTTCGCTATGTTTTCTCCCTTAGCCTGCAGTTTGCTAACACAGACTGACAGCCTCTGCCAGTTTCCTCAGGATTGTTTCTTACAGTGGTTTGCATGCATACAGAGTGCTGTACGTGGGCAAAGGCTTTTTAAATGATGGTGCAATGAGAATCCATCCAGATAATTCTTAAATCTCAAACTGTCTGTTTTTCTCATGCTGACCACTCAAGAAGCTGTACGTCTTCTGCTGGATATCTGGTAAAACAATTCACCTGATGAAATGCAAGGTTTCTTACCCCTATTTGTAAGTCATGATTTCATACTCTGGCCCTTATTTTAACTTTTGACTCCCAGTAAATCCTGGAACCACATTATTTGAAAGCAGAGGAGAAACACCTGCAGCATTTTTGTTCTGATTCATTGGATCCAATCAATTTTGAGGCACCTCAGTAAACTTCAGATACCTGTGGCACGAGTACACAGATCTAGAGTAGTGCTGGTTGCCACTGGAAGTTAATGAGAGAAATTGGCACCTCTGGGATGCAATTCCTGTTATCCCGAACTCATCTTAATATTTCTTTTTGTTATCATCATGTTTTTATGTGCCACATATATCCACAGGTGAGATAGCGAAACAGAGAGCAACAAATGAAATAGAAAACTTCAGATTAAATCATAGATTTCCCCAGAGGAAAAAAAAAAATGTTGCTTCTGAAATACCAGTGGAGAAACCTTGTCTTCAAGATGAGAAAAACCCACTGAATTAGAGAAAAGTGTGACCCATTTAAAAGGTCATCTAATCCTTCTTTTCTTCTAGGCAGGATAAACTAAAGCTACATTGCTTTTTTACAGATGTTTCATTAATCTGTTCTTTAAAGCTTTCAAAGACAGGCATTTGAAAATTTCTGTGGCAATTTATCCTTTGTGCTTAACTATTCTTAGCAGAAAATGCTGTCCCTGTATATCTCCTTTGCAGTAATTTTAGCACATTGTCCTTACTCCAGCAGAAATGGAGAACAGTTCCCTTCTACCTTCTCTGCAGTACATTTTAGGGATTTGAACATCATTAAGATACAACTTTCTTCTACTTTCTAGATTAAAATACATCTGTTTTTTGAAACTTTCTTGATAGGTTACAGGTGTTATTTTACCTTTTTCACTCTCACTAGCTTTTACTGTGGCTCCTTGAACTGCTCACTGTTTTGAAGTAAAATTGCGTGAAGGATTTCTGCTGACCTCTAGAACACGCAAAATGGAGCAGAAGGGTTACTCAGCTTATTTTAACATGTAATACACTTGTTTTTGCAACAGAGAAAGACGATAATAGAAATCATGGAAATCACAGAATGGGTTGGGTTGGAAGGGACCTTAAAGACCATCTATCTCCTTCCAACGCCCTGCCATGGGCAGGGACACCTTCCACTGTCCCAGGCTGCTCCAAGCCCCATCCAACCTGGCCTTGGACACTTCCAGGGATGGGGCAGTCACTAACAATGTTGATTTATGTTTAGCTGTGATGTCCTATGGTGCCTGATCCTTTTCTGATGAAATCACGCTTATTCTGCATCTTGCTCTTGTGGAAATGTGGAGGGCTTGGCTGCTGCTGAGGCACAGAAACAAATATAACTGAGATCACAGCAAATGCCTGTTGGTTTGAAGAAGTAGAGCTCTGTTGAGGACCAAGAAAATTTTGAACAAAGTGATTGTTTGTCTTCCAAGTTAAGGTACAGTCACTCACACCACGATAAAACCCCAGTGCTACAACAGAAAATCGATGGAGCTCCAGCAGGTACTGCAGGAACTGACCCCTTCACCCCAGTGGTGAACTCCCTCCCTGAGTCAGGTTTCTTGAAGCCAGAGCAGTTGAATTAGAGATAGAGCAAAAGGTTAATGTTCCTGCAAGATGACACATATTCCTTTGCCCTCATAACTCCTTTCAGGTTTGGTGACTGTACTGATGAATGAGGTATTTAAGTGAGCTGGTGCTGAAAGTTGTATGAGCAGTGGGACTTGTAGCATCAAGAGCAGTTTGGTTCCAATGGCATATTGTCACATTCCCTAAAACCAGAAGAGTAGAAGCTTTATAGTTGAATGTGTGTGTCAATGACAGTGGCTTTATTCTACCCATAGCAAGCAGCAGAAATCACTGACATTCAAAACAGAACCCTTTTCTTTCCAGGTCAAAAGCAAGAAAAATAACTGAACAAAATCAATTTTCCTCTTCTGTCTTCAGCTTTTCCCTAATCCCCGAGGCAACAATGGCAAAAAACAGCTCAGGGAAGAAGGTTCGAATGTAAACTGCTGCTCTGGGGATGGGATTGGCCATCAGCACCTCCTGCTTCTTCCTGCTCACTGTGCGCAGGACTTCCTCTGCCACCTCCACGGGGTGCACACCGTATGACACCTTCCTGAAAAAGACTGTAAATGACAGAGGAGTGAGAGCTACAGACAGACAGACAGACAGACAGGCAGATACTCTGAGGGAATGATGTTAAAAAGATACACAACTAGCACATCAATCAAATCAGTTTAATTTCTGTGCACTTTCAGTCCCTTCCCCACTCCATTCTCCTCATCAGTGCGTGGCCAAGGTCTTTATATAATGTAGAGGTAAAATCCTTATAGTCCCTAAGAGAAGGAGCAACCTGAGTGCAGTGGAATTCTACCTCTGGACCTTTCATGCTCTCCTCCCCCTCCATTCCTGATGCCCTGGTGTATTTATTTTCTCACATAATGTCATCTCG
Source organism: Falcunculus frontatus (assembly GCA_013398115.1). Classification (NCBI taxonomy): domain Eukaryota; kingdom Metazoa; phylum Chordata; class Aves; order Passeriformes; genus Falcunculus; species Falcunculus frontatus. The sequence continues at coordinate 19,220 of VZRV01003462.1, forward strand.
TTCCATGTTCCTTCTCTTTTCACCAGGCTAATAGCACCTCTCCAATATGTCTTTTCTTTTTCTCCTCATGCCTGTCCATCCTTTTATGTCATTTCCATTATTTTTCCTTTCATTTACCCTGGAAAAGCCTCCCTCCTGCTTTATGTTCCTCATCTTCATCCACCCAAAACTTACATTTCCAAATAGACGCCTCCCAGTTGCCTGGTGCTGGCTGGCGATGGTATGAACAGATGAAGGTTGGATTCACAGTGCTGACAGAAATATCAAATTCTTCCATTTCAGCTCTAAGACAATCAAAAAAGCCTACAGCAGCATGCTTGGAAGCAGCATCTAAAAGAAAAAAGCCCACATAAGCATGTTTAGATGTGTGATTGCATGGAAGCAGGTGTATAATAAAGCATCATTGGGAAAATGAGCATGGAATGATTAGCCAAAAGGCAAAAGAACAGTGAATTATATCACCCAGTGAAATGATCATATTTAAAACAAGCAATAAGAAATTATCTATACAGGACAATTGTGCATGCAGTCTCTTGAACATGTCAAACAGCACGTGTCTGCATTTCCCAGTCAGAAATGGCACATCCTGGCTTAGGGAATAACAATTCTATTTTCTCTCCAGTTCAAAAATGTCTTTGGTGGGTGGAATTGTCCCTGAGATGAGTCCCCACACCTTCTGTGTCTGCAGTTTGTAACATACCCATAAAATGCAGTGAAATACATGTCCACTGCTGGAATGCAGTGCTCCTCGTGCTTTGTAAACTGATTAGGACTTTGCCCTGCAGCAGCAATCTGAGATACTTTAAATGTTAAAGTGAATTTTAAAGTAACTGAATGTCAAGACTTTTTAATCTGCTCTTACTGAGTCTTTATTAAGTCTCTTTACTGAGAACAGTATGAATAATATGATAGTATGTGAAACCTGACCAGCAAACAGAACTGTGTGTTCAGTGCCGCAGAGCTGCAAAGTGCTCAATCACCTTTTATTTCACCCAGTTTACAGTGAAAATCAACCTTTGGATATCTAGACAATGGCAGGTGGGCTTTGGGGATGGAGAGAAGCTTCTCCACGCATTCATTTTGACATTCCTTCTTCTGGCAGCTTCATTTCATGTGACATAAATATTGGGGGGGGGGAATTGTAAAAACTCTCTCTGTTGGCTCTTCTGCTTCTTATGGTTTTATACACAATTGTCTGTATCCTAGATGGAAAGTATTCCAGATGTCACATCAATGTGTTGTTTCCTTTTTGAGCCTTTTTTTGCAGTTCTTATACTTCTCTTGAGATGGGAGGCCAGAATAGCCCATTCTGTTCAAGATGTGGGCACTGCATAGATTTATGCACAAAATCTACTCACAAAGTTTGCATTAGAATGTAAGTTTTTGCTATGTGTAACTTACAAGCTGCACCAAATGGGATTCCTATTTTCCCTTGGATGCTATTAATTAGAACAATTTGGCATAAATTTACAAAGACATAAAGACATGTTTTAATTCATTTTCTCCACTGCTTTCCTTATGGCTTCTGTCGCTGTAATTTGCTTTTGTGGAACTCTAAGTCACAATTCTGAGGTCTCACAGACTTTTAAATTCAGAGCCCATCACTCATTCTGACTTTCTGTCAAGTTAAAAATGTCTGTTTACATCTGTCCCAAGTTTAAAATTTCTATTTACAGCTCTCCTATATTTTCTGTCCGTTAATTTCGTATTTTATTAATGCAAAGACCTTCCACCATAATTCAGAAGAGCCTCATTTCCTTAGGAGCTTTGGATGAAAGATCTTGAAAATTTCCTGGAAAGGCAAGCAGAAAGCAATCACTACATCTCCTTTTAAACTCCCACACCTAAATACATGGAGTGCATGGGGCTTCCTTCACAAAGCAATAGCTCTTATCTACTCATATTTTATATTTACACACTGTTCTTCATGAAAGTTTCTTCCAATATGCAAAAGTAGAGATTAGATACAGATTTTAACTATACAATATATATTTTTATATATATATATATTTAAAATTTGCTGTCACATTTTTATCATCTCATTCTCTAGGCAGCAGTTACATTTCAAAGGTAGCATTTTAACTATTTCTAATTGAGCTGCAATTCAAAAAAATTTCAGCCAAATAACGTAGCAATACCAAATCTGGATGCTAATTAGCACTTTTAATAACCTATTATGAGTGTCATGGACCACTCACAACTTATGCATTAGAACGTAAGTTTTTACTATATGTAACTTACAAGCTGCACGAAATGGGATTCCTATTTTCCCTTGGATGCTATTAATTAGAACAATTTGGCCAGTTCTTCTTGAGATCATGTTAGGGAGAATGGCTGCAAAAAGAGAAATACAATAAAGAGCCACGTAAGTAAAAGAGCCGAGTGTATTTAGTGAAAAGGAGTGACAGCTGAAGTGTAAATAGCACAACTTCAATGAAGTTTGTCTCAATACTGCAAGTAAAAGTATCACAAAATCCAACAGCTGGAAATTAAATGTCTTCTAGACTTCACTTGAATTCCACATGCAGAGTTGGTTGCAGTATGAACCCATTTAATTGTCAATCTGCATTAAGTGGTAACCACAAAAAAAAAGAAAAAAATTTAAATACCTTTGGTTAACGTTATAGGTCCAAAATAGTTGGCATCCATTATCTTTTTATCAAGTTCCAGTGAAATGCTCTGCACTGCTCCCTTCACCTTCATACTTGCATTGTTGATCAGTATATCCACACAGCCATAGCAATTCAGGATTTCCTTAGCTACATCTCGAATGCAGCTTATGTCTGAGATATCCAGGAGAATGAGCTTTGGTGCATATGTCTGATAAACAAAAGACTCATTTCAATGGTATTTGTTATATACAAAGTGTATTTCTATTTACTTGTCTTGTAAATGAATTTACCTCAATACTCGAAGCGCTTTTATCATCCTCACAACAAACTTAACATTTTTATATTAGCTCACTTTAGAAAGAAGATCAGCAATAAGAGCTGGGGTTGTTCAGCCTGGAAAAGGCTCTGGGGGTCCTTAATGCTCCTTCCAGTGCCTAAAGGGGCTCCAAGAAAGCTGGAGAGGGACTTGGGACAAGGGCCTGCAGTGACAGGACACAGGGAATGGCTTCCCACTGCCAGAGGGCAGGGTTAGATGGGATATTGAGAAGAAATTGCTCCCTGTGAGGGGGGGGAGGCCCTGGCACAGGGTGCCCAGAGAAGCTGTGGCTGCCCCTGGATCCCTGGCAGTGTCCAAGGCCAGGTTGGATGGGGCTTGGAGCAGCCTGGGATAGTGGAAGGTGTCCCTGCCCATGGCAGGGGTGGCACTGGATGGTGTTTAAGATCCCTTCCAACCCAACCCATTCTGTGATTCTGTGATTCTGTGATAATGGGTATTCACAGACGCAGAACACCACGGGAAGGGTAAGCTGGACTAGCTCCTGGTGAGTTTTGTCTCTCTTGTAATCAATGGAGACAGAAAACAGACACAAGGCTGACTCCTACCAGTTCTGGTCACGGTCTTTCTGGGAACAACCCTTTGCTGACAACAGAGACCAGGGCATAGTGCTTTGATAGATAAGCTGCATATACATGGGGACAGATGAAAGGTAGGAATGGTTTTGTTTTGCTACAGCTTATCCAAATGGAGTTCACATTTGCATGATTTCTGCAAAAACAGATTTTATCAGCCGTGGGACAGAGGAATGAACTTGAAGTTTTTTCTCCTACTGAATTACTTAAACAATGTAATGCAGAACCCTTAGTCATACTTAATAATTTTTCCTAGCTGGGCCTGTGCAGTCAAACATGAACACGCTACTTCTGTGGTTATCTGTGCAGATGAATGAAACTCACTGCAAAAAAACCTGCAAGTATTTGTTGGTCTGATGAGCAACGGCTGCAAAATTTACGTGATGCCTTCAGGAGTACCTGTGCCCTGGAATTAGTCAACTGCATGTTGGTCACAGAAGGGGAGCTTTCCCATGAGCCCCACAAACACCTGCCAAAGAGCTGGAGAAGGGGCAGTCCTTCATGTCCACTGTCAGGGTGACCCAGCCAGTGGCCACGAGGAAAAGACAGTGTTATTTTTTTTACTCCCAATCCCTTCTACCTGGGACTTTTCCCCAAATAGTGGAGAAATTCAAAATTAACTTGATCTTTGTACCCACCTCCCACTCCTTGAGCACACTAATTATATGAAAAACTGATGGCATTTCCTGTCATTAAACTAAGCATTTGGATCCCTTTCATCCAAATTATCAGGCAAATTCCTCTGCTGAGGATTTCTAGCTGGGTGGCTTGCTCAGAGTACAGGAGCACTCAGATGCTTTACAGGATGAGCTCAAGAGAGCAGGATTTTGGCATCGTGCTCTAAAGACCTTCAGAGGTGTTTGTTTCTCCGTCTCTCTGGTGTTTGGTGAATCACCTGGGTGACCAAAGCCACCACTGGTAGGAATCACATTTCTTCTACATTATTTTACTGGCTCTAAAAGGATATTGTGTACCTGAGCAAGGTTTATCTCAGGCCATGAGTACCTACCGTGCTGGGGTCTGTCACACTAATTAAGGCATCATACAAGGCTTCTAACTTTTCCCATGTTCTGCCACACAACACAAGCCTTGCTCCTCCTGCGTGGAACACACGAGAACATTCTAGGAAAGAAACACATCCAAAAGAAATAATTACAACAGTGACAAATTGCTTTTGTTTATTTTGCTTGAAATGGGATGCTGGTTTTGCTAAGGATGTTGAATCCATGCTTTAAAATTCATTAAGTTTGAAATAATATGAGAAAAAAAGAAAGCATTGAATTGTGATAGTACACAGGTAAGGAATAAATTAAATTTAATGCAATGGTATAATGCGTAGTTAATGGTAGAGCATAATGCCACTGCTTAGTAATGGGATTTATCAAAAATTACTTAAGAAAGGAACACTATTTCAGTTAATGGATTATGAGATTGAGTTAGAAGAATTTTTCTGTATATCCTTCCCAGACACACTTTCTATAAATAAACCACATATAAAAATACACACCTGAGGTGGTTACAATACAAACTGCATCTTTTGCAAACCTTCAAGTCTGCTGCACTATAAAGAAACCAGCCAGCCCCAGAAAACAGTAGCACCAGCTCGCTCTGTGTGCTACCTGCATTAAACTCTTGGCAACACAGAACTCATCCACAGCTTTGAAAAAGAGTAATACAGAATTACTTAAACTGGCCCACTGGTGAAGCACCCATGAGAGAGCCCTTTCTCCTACAGCCCCTCCCCTCCAGATGTAATCCACCCCAAGACCTTTATCTCCTGAGTACTAAACCTTCTCTGTAGAGGCATCAGGGACCACCTTGTTCAGCCACATTCCCTGACACCTTCCTGAAAAAAGCACCAAAAGGTTTCTGGGAATGCTGGGCTGGCACTGCATTTTCTTCATTCAGACATATCCAAAGCTTGGGGTTTACCCCAATTTAAGACAGGTGTCAGAGGAGAATTCTTCTCCCTTTTTTACACAAGTGAACTACGATGGTGCATTTGTGAAAGTGGGGACTCAAGTAAGAGTAGGAACTGGCAGTCAGTGCTCCCCATCATCCCCCCTCAGCACTGCCTATGAGACTGCAACCAACTCATTTATGCAGGTCTTCATGGGGGTATGTGACCAGCTCAAGCCAAATCATTAAATACAAGGCTAGAGCACCTTTATGGATCCTTTCTTGTAGTTTTGCAAACCTGTGCAGCTGGAAGCTTTTATTTAAGCAATCTTTTTTCATTATTTACAACAGTAATTTTATGAATGCTTTCCATTTTCTTTTTTTTTTCATAGCATAGAAGGATTTTCAATTTAACGCCCAAAAGATTATTTGCCAGAACAATTACAGCAGTATTTTCCTTATAAACAACAGTTGAAGCAATCTGGTGAAAAAATATGAGAAGAAGACTTCTGTGTGAGCAGCAATAAAGGTGAAAAAGGGAAGCCAATGAAGTTCTCCTCTAGAACTTCCCTGTACTTTTCTGAGTTATAGCACTCAGAAGAAACAGGAACTAGGTTTCAATAACAACCATAAACCATTGAAAATATCTTCAATCATCATAGATTTGTTTCTCTTTTTAAATTTTGATGAATGTTGCCTTTAGTCCGGAAATTCTGGCATGTAGGAAAAGAATGTGGCTGTTTCCTTCGAGCCCACATACACAGCAGCTGGCCACACAGCTGGTATTTTAAAGCTTTGAATGAATGCATGAGTGGACTGCAGAGTTAATTTTGCATTATTTGGAATCATTCAAGCCTGCAAATAACATCCCGGTGTCAACCTGTGGGATACTGGTCATAGACATATTTAGGATAATAAAATAAAAGTGCTTTGAGTTACCTCATTTTTCATCTATATGAAAAGGAGTGTGGGGGCACCACACACACACAACTGCCTTTCTAGCCTCAAGAGACAGGTGACAGCTAGTCACAGAGAAAAAAAAAAACAGAAAAAAGAAAAGAAGAAAGAGGAAGAAAGGTTAATAAGGAAACTGAAGTTAGGAAAATATTCCCCAGGGGTCATGCAGTGCTGGGGAAAGACAGCTGGAGAAATGTCAAATTATAAATTTTCTTTATTCTTGGAGGATTCAAAGATTTGGCTTGAAGCCACATCCAAACAAACCCAGCACTGGTGATATTTCCGCTCCAAGTGAGATTTCTGCCTAGAAACCCAGACATCATATAATTCTACAATACCTCCAATCTCAGTGGAAGTACTCTAAACCACGCCTCTCCAAAATAAATCTGAAATACAACTATCTTGGTTCTGGCCAGAACAGGGTTGACTTTTGCAGCAGCCAGAAGGGGCACAGTCAGGACCCCGGGGTTATTCAATCCCACCTCTGCCAGGGGGGTTGAGGGGTCAGAGGGGGGTCACAGAACCACAGAACATCCTGTGATAGAAGGGACCCACAGGGATGAGCGAGTCCAGCTCCCAGATAAAGGGGTGGGCATTGCTGTTTACAAGCAGCAGGAACTGCTGAAGTCTCTAAGGGCTGAAAAGGAACATGTAAAGAATGGGATGACACCTGTTTATATGCAGCTACCCTGCACTGACAGCCCATGTAACGAGATCTTACAGTAGCAACATGCTAAAAATAGCACTCAGTGTTCTTAGAAATGCTCTCTTTCTACTGAATTAAATAAATACAAAGCTCTGTGGTTCCTGCAAGTCTACCAAGAGTTCCTGTGGCTGAGCCTGAAAACATACATTTAAAAATCACAGGATTTGTTTATAAATATATTTTTTAACTTCTGCTTCACCCAGCCAGTTATGAATAGATACAAGGCAATGTGTGCACATTCTCTCACCCAGAGGGTCGCTCTCTGGCTGTTTCTGTTCTCTGACACTGAGAAGAAATGAGACAACTCACCCTTGCCTAGTCCAGAGATGGCATCCGTGATCACCACTACCTTGTTCTGAACCGCTGACTTGGACAAGAGCCACCTGACTGACTGGTAAATATAAATAACTCCACTGATCCCTAAGAGAAGCAATGGTAGAGCAAGTACAGAAAAGATACCCATGTCTGTGGGAAACAAAAGACCATATGAGAGTACAGTAATCATAATACACATTCATTATTTTTCAATTATTCTCATCTAAAAATCCGATGTTTTCATATACAGAAAATCCAGTGATCAGCATGCCAAAGCAGCAGCTGGAAGTAGTAGGAAGGTTGTTTTCCAATCAATGGTGTAATAATGTTTTTTAATAAACAGGGTAATATTGTTTCTTTGTTCTCCTCATCTTTGCATGGTCTAGGCAAATCTGGATTCCTTTCATGCTAAATTACTATATGTTGGCAAGACCATAATAGAATATACACACGCACATATTTATATATACATATATGTATGTATGTTCTACTAGGCCTTGCGGCAAAACACAGGCTAAAACAAACACTGAACTTTTAATTACATTGCTATTATTAGAAAACAGAGAAAAAGCTTTTAATCCAAATTGCAGGTAAAACTCACAATAGAATTCTTTCCCATTCTAAAAGATAGAGAAAATGCAATCACTTACTATGGCTATGAAGACTCCAGCTACAGATAGAGCATTCTATTGTATTTTTGTAAACCTTTGTATTAGGAGTTTAATTAAAATCCTTTAGCAGTTTCACAGAGCACTGATTTGTTGAGGCTGCTTGCCCTGAATGAGAGTGGCTATGTATGGCCTGGTGACAGAGGCACTGCCAGAGTAAATATAGCACGCACAGTGTGATCTGCATGCCTGACCTATCCAGCCCAACAGCCTGGGCAGTCACAGAAAACCTCTCAGCACAGTATCAATTCACCTGTGCAAAGAACCACCTCTCCTTCTGCCCGGTGCTCAGCTGCAGTTGTTCACAACATCTCAGTTTCTCGTGATCTGCCCCCAAGTGACCTCACACATCAAAACATTTCTGTAAACGCCGTAACAACAGGTCTTCAAAACCGAGCAAAAGGTACCACAAAGAAGTTGCCACTTGAAATAATCACGGTTCAGCAATGTGAGTGATGTATGAATGTGTCAGGAGAAGGTCTCTGAGCAAGCTGGCTGGGGAGTCAGAGCATCACACAGAGCTGCTGCAGGCAGCTGAGTGCTGGAAAGCAGAGCAGGCTGGCATCCTGTGCTGCCAGGGGCTGCAGGCTGCTTTCCACTCCTGCTGTCTGCAGGACAGATCTGCCTCTTTCCCAGCATTTCAGGACCACACCAACTTAAGATGGGTGACCTACATTTTACATTTACATCTATTTTACATTTCCTGCAGAGACGTTATCTGTTCATAGAATCACAGAATCATAGAGTGGTTTGGGTTGGAAGGAACCTTAAAATTCATCTTACTCCACTCCTGTGCCACGGGCAGGGACACTTTCCACTTGATCAGGTTGGTCCAAGCCCTGTCCAATCTCCACCAAGATTCAAGGCTCCAAACCTTGAACACTTTGAGGGATGGAGCAGCCACAACCTCTCTGGGCAACCTGTGACAGTGCCTCACCAACCTCTGAGTAGAGAATATGTTCCCAACATCTAATCTGAATCTATCCTCCCTTAGTTTAACACCGTACCTCTTTGTCCTGTCACTGTTTACCCATATAAAAAGCTTCTCTCCTTGTTTTTTATAACCCCCTTTCAAGTACTGGAAGGCAACTATTAGTTCTCCCCAGAACTTTCTCTTCTCTTGGCTGAACATCCCCAGCTGCCCCAGCCTGTCTCCAGAGCAGAGGGGCTCCAGCCCTCAGAACAACATCTTCTGGACTCACTCCAACAGGGCAACACCCTTTGTGTGCTAAGAGCCTCAGACCAGGATGCAGTATTCCAGGTGAGGTCTCACAAGGGCAGAGAAGCCATTGTTGGAGTCCAGAGTGCAGGGAATATTTCTCTGCCTGTTTTAAAGAGTTCTACCCCCCTGGACAGCAGTGTCTTTGACCTTCGTCCATGGAGAAAATTGCCTACCCTCTGGGAGGAATTAGAATCTACACCAGTGTGAACTAGCTGATAGAATATTATGTAAGACTGTCACAGGGTGAAAAATTTAGAGGTGTTTGGTTTGTTAAAATAGCAAATAGATAAATAGCAAAAATGCCAATAGGGAGGATTGCTGTTGTTCTCCAGACCTTCTCTTCTTCTACTACTCCATATTCTGGGGCAGAGGTGAATTAAGATGATTGGATATGAAATTCCGCAGTTCTTCTTCATGTAACAAAGTTATTTAATGAGCATTGGTAGAAAAGTAAAAATACCTTTCATTTTAGGTGTTCATTGGATAATTTACCTTTAAAAGATGGTGTAATCTTGATAAGTCAGCTTTTCCCTTGCATTCTCTCTCTCTGTAATGTTCAGGGTCACGCCAATGACTCTGTTTCTCCGATAAGACCTAATAAATAACTATCTGAAAGCAAGAAGCGTGGAAAGTCCCGTTCGTCTCCTGGATTCCAGGCAAGGACTCTGTCACGGTAATGTGATAGCCACGATTGTTAACCTGACAATCACACTTACTGATTGACCTTGGGACTCCTGGGGAGAATGGTTTACCATCAGTCATCTCTGTTTTGCTTCTTTAAAAAACAATGTATTACTGTCTTAAAACTGCAAGGTCTGACAACCAGATTCATAGCTCTGTTTGTGCTGTATAAATGGTCAGCTAAACTCTAATTTTCATCTTCAGTGTGAGAATGCAACTCTACAAATGATAGAGTCATTGACGTTGGAGATTTCTAATGAAGAACAAGGACTTCATGGTTAGTTCTGCAGGTACCAGGAGAGTGGTCACTTTCAATGAGTGGGAATGGATAAAAGATTATTTAAGTGGGTGTAGGAGGGGACTTTCAAACACATTTTGTAAACCTAACTTGCTCTAGAAGCTAATGACTTCAAGAATCAAGATGTGTACTCTTGCCTCTGAAAGTTGAAGTTGCTTGCCAAAGAACCCACGGTTTAAGATTCCCAAACCTCAGAATTCTCTAATGTGTCAACGTTTGAAACACTGCATGCATTTCTAGCTAAAAAAGGCATGAATGACAGGTATGAATAAATACCTGGTATTCAATGCAAAATGGTCACGGTGTCCTGTAATGCACATCAGTTTCTGCAAGTGAATGTGATAATATTAATTCATGCCAAGCCACTTGCAGCAACAGAGAGGAAATCCAATTTTCCATCATTCCTAAAGCCCCAGCCATCTTCTCTCACTTTCAAAGCATCAGCTTTTAATAAACAAATGTGCAGTTCCTGTCAGCAACTGAGCTGGTTTGCTCTTTTTATGGAACATGATGTGTTGTTTGTTTAATTCATTCAGGGTTCTGGAAACACTTTTTCCTGGAAAGCTGAAACACAAAAAAAAAGCACACACTAGAGACAGAGGACTTATATGAGTTCTAAGTGATTTGTTTCTAAATGAACCAGAATAAAGGTACAAGAAATTACATTCTTGTAATGTAATTCTTACAAAAGCAAGACTAGGAAAAAGTCAATTGAAAGAACGAGATAAGCCTACAGTGCGTTAGACTGTAAAGATAAAATGCGATCATGCCTATTAATATAATGAAAAAATGTAAAGGAAAACTGCCAGTCCTCTGGGAAAATACAGAGATACAGTGACCGCAATAACCAAAACACCCAAACCTTCTGAAGCACAGAAATCTCAGTCTGGTAAAATAACAGAGAAATGTATTATGCACTGCCACCTTCAGAGCACCGCTGGGAACAGCAGCGGAGCAGGGATATTTAAAAACTCTTCCAGAGGGCAGTTCCCATAAAAAGGGTAAATTATCTACAGAGAAATTTGAACAGAAGTGAGGCTTTCTCCCTCCTTCAGCTGGCTCTGAAAGTCTCTGTCACCAGCAATAGCACCCCCACCCGCCAACAGCACTGCTGTCCCCGTGGCAGTGACCAGGGACCTCACGGTGTCACCAGTGCCCCGCCATGGCAGGGGGACCACCATCAGCATCATCGTCGCAGTGTCCTGACAAGGGTGCGGTTACGGTGACACTCCTGCTTCTGGTCCCAATCCCGCTCATCACCTTGGTCCTAATCGTGGTCCAAATTCTGGCACAGGCACCGGGCCCTCAGCTCGCTCTGGAGTCCCCACACTCACTGCTCCCCATGAGAGTGGAGCTGAGCCTGAAAGCAGGAGAGGGGAGGTGGCAATTTGGCACCACGGCAGCTGCCAGGGCACAGCCCCAAGCACCCACACAGGCTACTCAGCATCCCACTCTTTGTGTCTGCCCTGGTGCCACCAAAGCCCAGCCAGCCTCACTTTTTCCCACCAGCGGTGACATCTGCTTGGGAATGGCCACACCCGCTGTGTCTTATAGATATGAGTGACCTCTACATCTTCCTCCGAAGACCCAGACCCCCGCAGCAGCCTCGGTGCCCTACAGTCATCACGGCCCCTTCCCCAGCCCCTGTGGGTTCCTACAGTGTGGAATGCTAAAAGCCTGGCTGCAGAGAGATTTCTCAGTTTCTAACAGTGTCTGTGTGAAAGCCTTGCTTTCTCACGGACACGAAAGGAAAACAGTTGGAAGAATCTGTAAACCGTTGTATTGTTTTTCATAACAAAGGGAAAATTATCTGAAGTAGGTGTATTGGATTCAGCCAATCCCTCTGGGAGGTGGCTGGTCAGGGAACCAATAACCTTAATGTCAGTGTATGGCTAAGGGATAAATGAGCGAGTTCTGTAAATAAAGTCGTGGATTGATTCTCGTATCAAATTGTCCATGTCGCTTTACTACTTGGTGTCTGCACGCCAGCGACACTACAGGCCCTCCCCCAGCTCCCCAGTTTGGAGATGAGGACGCCATGTGGGACCACGCCAAAGGATTTACAGCAGCCCAGGCAGGTGACGTTGGTCAGTCTTCCCTGTCACAGAAGGCCACCAGATTGCTCACACAGCGCTGGCCTTCAGTGAAGCCGCGCTGGCTGGCTCGGGTCACCTCCTCACTGCCATGAGTCCCGTTCCATGTACATCTTGGTTCTCCTGCTCCTATCCCCGTGCTCTTCTCAGGCTGCAAGTCCCTGCTGCACTGCTTGACTCCATACACAGGGGGATGGAGAGCTTTTGCACTGAAGTGGCCTCAAAGAGCTGTCGGCTCTGGTCGGCTCCTGTGTGTTTAAGGACAGTTTCCCGCAGATCTCACTCCCGAGCTCTTTAACCGCACCGGCAGCGGACCCCGGCCCGCCATGCTGAGTGCCGGCACTTCCGGGCGGCGGTCACGTGGGCAGCGCGTCATGTGAGCTGCGGCGGTGGCGGGCAGGAGGTGGGAGAGTCCCATGGGAGCGAGGGGAGCGCGGGGTGGGATCCGGGATCCCTGGCGGGGCCGTGGGGCTGGGCGAGCTCCTGGGATCGCTNGCGACTCGGAGCCAGAGCTGCTGGTGGGGACGGCAGGGGAGGCCCCCGGGGCCGGGCTGAAGGTGCCGGGCGAAGCCTCCGAGACCGAAGAGGAGGAGGAGGAGGAGCAGAGGCCGAAGACGCCCCCAGTGCTGGCGGAGGAGCCGGCAGCGGTTTGGGGGGGCGGCCCCTCGCTGCTGCAGCAGCGGCTGCGGGAGGGGGCGGGGGGGCTGCGGGNGGGGCTGGGCGAGCGCCGGGGATCGCTGGGGGCCGCGCGGGGCTAGGGGGCTCGGAGCACAGCGGGGAGCGGGGAGGGATTCCGCAGGGATGAGCCCGGAGCGCCCCCCGCCCCTGGGCGCTGCCCTCCTGACCCACCCCGTGTCCCCCCGCAGGCCATGGCCGCCCCC
>VZRV01003464.1:0-86581 GCA_013398115.1 Falcunculus frontatus
GCTGCAGCGTTGGGAGGCGGAAGGTGAGCGCGGCGCGAGGCCGCCTGTCTCTTCCGTCCCGGGGCTGCCGGAGTCCGGCGCGGAGGTTCGGGGGCAGCCGCGTTCCGCCGAGCCCCAGCCGGTGCGGGACTGGAGCTGCGCCCGGCGGGGCCCCGGCGCAGGAGCCGCCTCTTGCGGTGGCACCGCGGGGCACCGGGCAGTCCGCCCCCGGCACCGCGTGCTGCCGAGGCCGGTGGCCGGCGGTGGCCAGCGGGTGGGAGCCTAGGGACGGCGGGTCGGGCAAGGAGGGAGAGAGCGAGATCACGGCTACACCCCGGCCCTTAGCGCCGGCAGCCGGTGTCCTCGGCCCGGGGAACTTTGGGTGAGACACCGAGTTTTCACTCTGCGTTGTGAAATGCAGCGGTCGAGGCCCCGCGGCTGTGCCTGGCAGGATCAGATCTTTACAACTCCGTGACAGGCGGTGATGGCCAGGTGGGGCTCAGTCTCTCCTCCCACATTACAAGCGACGGGACAAGAGGAAAGAGCCTCAAGGTGTGTCAGAGGAGATTCAGGTTGAATACTGGGGAAAATTTCTTCTTTGAAAGGGTGATCAGGCATTGGCACAGGCTGCTCAGGGCAGTTGTGGAGTCACCATCCCTGGAAGTGTTCAAAAAACAAGTGGACGTGACACTTACAATACTGTTTAGAGGACATGGGGGTATTCTGTCAAAATGATTTGCAGTATCTGTCATGAAAAATATGTAATACTAAAGGATTTAAAGGGGCTCCAAGAGAGCTGGAGAGGGACTTTGGACAAGGGCTTGGAGTGACAGAACAAGGGGGAATGGCTTCCCACTGCCAGAGGGCAGGGTTAGATTAGATATTAGGAAGAAATTGTTCTCTGTGAGTGGTGGGGCCCTGGCATAGGTTGCCCAGAGAAGCAGTGGCTGCCACATCCCTGGAAATGTTCAAGAACAGGTTGGACAGGGCTTGGAGCAACCTGGTCTAGTGGAAGGTGTCCCTGCCCATGGTAGGGGGTAGAATGAGATGGTCTTTAAGGTCCCTTCCAACCCAAACCAGTCTGTGACTCTCTGAGTCCCTGGGGAGGGTGGGAGCAGGGGGAGTTTCATTGCTGCTGGGCTGGGTAGCTGCCTTTGTGGGAGAATGAGCTCCCAGCCCACCAACAGATGCAAAGGCTGGTCTCATGTGCTGATCCCCATCCATGCTGTGTCATGTGCGGCAGGAGGCTGATGGGATCTGGGAGCAGAGTGGATGAAAGAAGCCCAGGAAAGTCCATAATCTGTGGGTTTTGGAGCCTGGTAGATGTGGGTGTGTGAAAGCTAGGAGTAGTGGGGGGAGATGGTGGCTGGATGTGCTCTTCCCACAGCAAATGTAAATCTTACATGAATGTCCTGTGCTTTTTTCTAAGTGCACAGTCCTATTTGTTTGTAAGGGCTCGTATGTGTCTTGGATCTTTCTTTATAAAATATAACAGCACTGTTAAAAAATAATTTTAATTTTAAAAAGCCAGGAAAACCTACCCGTGGTTGTAGAGATACTTGCCTTAATTTTGACAAGTGGCTGCACAGCCTTGGCCCAACCTTGCCAGTAAAGAGTTGAGGATGTGTGGGCAGGGGAGTAAAATTTTCCAAACAGAAACAGAAATAGAAGCATCAGGGTCACAGGGCAGAAGAGCTTTTCTTCTGTGTCAGACTCCACTGATGGGGCTGAGTGGTGATGGAGGGAACATAAGCTGGTACAGTGAATCATAGAATCCCAGAGTGGTTTAGGTTGGAAGGGACCTTAAAGACCATCTCATTCCAACACCCTGCCATGGGCAGGGACACCTTCCACTAGACCAGGTTGCTCCAAGTCCTGTCCCTGTTCTTGAACACTTCCAGGGATGTGGCAGCCACTGCTTCTCTGGGCAACCTGTGCCAGGGCCTCAACACTCTCTCAGGGAAACATTTCTTCCCAATATCCCATCTAACCATGGCCTCTGTCATTGTGAAGCCATTCCCCTTTTTCTGTCATTCCAGGCCCTTGTCCAAAGTCCCTCTCCAGCTCTCCTGGAGCCCCTTTAGGCACTGGAAGGGGCTCTAAGGTCTCTCTGGAGCCTTTTCTTCTCCGAGTGAATGCCTCCAGCTCTCCCAGCCTGGCTCCAGAGCAGAGGGGCTCCAGCTCTTGGAGCATCTCCATGGCCTCCTCTGGACTCGCTCCAGCAGCTCCACATCCTTCTTGTGCTGACAACCTCAGAGCTGAAGGCAGCACTGCAGGTGGGGTCTCACCTGAGCAGGGCAGAGAATTTCCCCCTCACCTGCTGCCCCTTGTGGGATCAGCCCAGGGCACAGGGGCTTTCTGTGTACCAGTGCACTTGGTCAGGGCATGTTGAGCTGCTCATCCACACACACCCCCATGTCCATCTTGGCAGGGCTGTTTGAGGGTGTCAAAGTGAGGAGGAAGGGACCCTTTGAGCCCTAGAGGCAAATGGGGCTGGGTCAGGGCCGCTGTTAAACTAACAGCTTTATCAAACTGGGTCACTTGTCCCCCAAGCCGGCTAGGTGAGTGAGGAGCTGGTGTGTCTGCCTTGCGCCACTGGCTGCAGCACAGAAAGGAAGGGAAGGCTAGGCTACCTGTGTGGGCTGGCCTTGCTGGTTGCCAGCACTGCCTGCAGCAGCCCAGGTCTAGTGTGTTTGGGATCCTGCCACTTTGCCCAAATCACCTGGCCCTAAAATCTGATGGCTTCAGGCCACCTCAGCCCTGCAGGCAGCCTGAACTTCTACCAGAAGGGGTACACACAGATGTTCTCTTTCCTTTGGTTTGTTTTTATGATCCGGTTTAAGGCTGAAGAGGAATTTTATTTCCTGGAGAAGGGCAATCAGGAGCAGAGACTTTGTTCCGCTGAACCCGGGCATCGCTGTGTGTCCCTGCAGACGTGGCCTTGTCCCCAGCAGCATCCCTGCATGGCATTTCCCAGTGGAACCCATGTCATGGGCACAGGCTTTGCGGGATCGTGGGTCCCTGAGGGGATGCAGCTCTGGAAGGCCTGTGTTTGCAGTGAGCTGCTGGTGGTGTTGAGCAGGGTGGGAGCAGATGAGCCATCCCAACCTGCTGCCCAGCGTCCCTGAGTCTGCATGGCTGGTAGAGCCTGTGGCAGTGGGGTCATTGTCGCCCTGAGCTGAGCTGCTCTGTGCTCTGTCCATGGATGTCTGAGCTCTCCACAGCTGCCACTTGCATTGCATCCTCCAAAGACTGAACAGCTGAAATGATGTCCCCTCCTTCCCCCTCCCCCTTTTTCTATGATAAAAATGATGGATAAAAGAACCTCAAAACAGCCAACTCAAAACTTGTCTTGGGAACACCTGACATATTTTTTAATAGTTAAAAAACTAATACTACTATTATTGTCTCTTAGACAACAAAACTGCCTGGTCAGATTTGCTTTCAGATCTTAAATGCCGACATTTAACAATCACATTTTCCACGCAGCCCTAGGGATGATGGTATAAATCAAACACAGACACAAGCACTTTTACATTCTGTCAGTGTTTTATTAATGAAATCTAAGTCGTGGCCATGGGCTGAGGTGTACTCCATTTCATCAGAGAGTTTGATGAGCCATTCTGGTTATCTGACTGCTCTGCAGAGTTGAAAAGTTTGGAGTCCTTGTCTCTTGCTGACTACTGCTCAGTAAGAGAATTCTTGCAAGACCAGTCTGTTCCTCCTACAAAATCTATTTTTGGGGTTTTTTTTTACTTTTTGTGTAGAGTAGGACTGACTGCAGCATTGGTAGGTATCTCAGCAGCCAACACTTCTTCTGTTTAGTTGAGCTGTTTTTATTTCATATGCTGCAGAAAATAAGGTGGACTTTTTTTAAGGGGATAGATCTTTCCATTGCAGCCGGATGAGTCAGTTCTTATGAACTTTAGCTCTGAATGTTGGTAATTTTACAGTTGGGAAGTCAGAGCAGAGCTACTTACTCAAATTTTTGGGGTTATTTGTTTTCATGGTGACCTAAGATCAGAACCTGGAAAATCTATCTGGGTTGTAGGGTTGTACCATAAATATTGAGAATGCCATAAATGATGGGAAGCACTCCCCTTTCTGGGTTGTTCATGTGCACCATGGTCAGCCCTCCTGGAATATGGCCCTGTCAGTCTGCTGGATTGTGGAAAAAGTGACATCATTGATGCTATCAGTGATATTGCTTTGAGCTTGGGTTTGTCCCACTGAGGCTGAGGTTTCAGTCCCTGCAGTGAGAGGCCCCTCCAGGAGATGGGTGTGAGATGCCAAATCCCCCTTGGGCAGATCCCATCCCCTTGTCACTGCATGGAAAACTTCTGAGAACTACTATCTCCTCTGGGGCATCTGCATTTCAGTGGAGTGACAGTTGTGGCACCTCTGAGCTGTGGCTGAGAATTGTAGCTCCCTGATGCTGTGGGCCAAAGTGGGGGCCTCCTTGACTTTCCCAATACAGTGTTCACTCCAGAGTGTCAGGTGAATGATGCCCTTGGTCACAATCTGCTGTTCTGCAGAAACCTCTAATTTGGGATCTGTGGGATGTGGTGTATTGCATCAGAACCTGAGTGTGTGTGTTGGTGTGAGCCTGGCAGTGCAGGGGGGAGATGCAGCGGAGCAAGTGCCCGACTTGTACCACTGCTGGGTGAATCTCAATTGCACCCCAAAGCAGCACCGCCCATACTGCAGCAACTGAGACCAATAAATGCTGAGCTCAGACCTCAAGCAGCTTTGGTTTAAATTGCTGTGAAATACTTTAGCTCAAGCAGTTTCAGTTCTAGATTATTTTAAGGAAAACTTATTTTAAAAAAATGTTTTAATTGCCCATTTCATAGAATCACAGAATGGTTTGGGTTTGGAAGTGTCCCACAGGGCAATTTTTTTAGGATTTTTTTTACCCCCTCCATAAATTCTTTCTGTGGTGGGTCCCAGTAGGGAAACAGCCACCACTCAAGCCAGGGCATGAGGAGGTTTGGAGCCATGCTCTGGTGTCCCTCCACTCAGCTCTTTCCCTTCTCCTGCAGTGGTGCCCTGCACTGGCAAACAGCTGAGCACGCGGGAAAACCATGTGATGGGACTGGCGCAAGTACTTGTGGTATAACTAATACCTGAGACCCTCTGCTCTGTACTTTGAGTCTTATGGGCAGCTCAGCGGAGGCACAAAGGAGCCATTTATTGCTTGTGGTTTGTTGTGAAATACTGCTTGTGAAATGCTGGTTGTCTTATTTGCATCACCATGCAGCTCACCCAGATCCTCTATGTCTTTTACATTACAAATTTAAACGTATTCAAGCCTCCCCTGCTATCCAAGGACCTCATGAAACTTTGAAATCCCAAGATTTCCACCCACAAGTTTCTCCTTATGGAGCTCCCCTAATCCCACCTGGAGGATTGAAGATCTCCAGAGGTGGCTTCCAGCTCCCACTCCTGTGGCCCTGTGACCCCAGAGGCTGCTCTACAGCAGAACTATCGCTGTGGAACCGCCTCCCTGTGTGGCTGGACACCACCAGCCTTTTTGGAAGGGGTGTGTTTAGGGAGTAAGATTTGTGTTACTGCTGTGGTGAGACTGAAACTTGTAAGCATGGGAAGGGGAATCGTGTTACTGCAATGTCATGGACAGCTTAAGTCTATGCTGAAAAAATTGCTGAAAGTTGCAGTTCTGAACAGAATTAAAATCGAGCCAGGTTGTTAAAACAGCAATTGGTATTTTTGCTCTATTGCTCATTTAAACAGCCAATTATTTAAAGATTAGCATAAACCCAATCCTGTTTTTCTTGTAATTCAATTTCTTTGGTCCCCATATCTTTCAGTCCAAATCAGGAGTGTTTTAGCCCCAGCTATGGTTAATGTGGGGTGTTTGCTGAAAGCTGGGGTGCTCCACAGGCTGTCCTTGGCCGCAGGAGCAGTGGTAGTTCAGTGCTGTGCTGTGGCAGAAGGCCCTGATGATAGCTACTGCAGAAGAGCTGTGGCTTCTGACATGGGCAGTGTTCCTTGCATTCCCAGAGAAACACAAAGTGTTCCCTAATGAAAAATCTTTCTCACAGCTGTCAGTCACTATTGTGATGCTGGCTTTGGAGATGGCAGGGACCAAAGTCTGAGAGTGAGCTGAGTGTTTATTATGTGCTCTGATTCTTCCCCAGGTTCTGGACTTCCCTGATTTTTTAGGAGCACTGACACTGGTTTTAATTAGATTGTGGAAGTTGTGGCTTCTGCAGGCTTGGCTGTGTTACTAGCCCTGACTGCAGCTGTGTTCAGCTTCTGTTGAAGCTGGAGCACAGGTCCAGATAATTGATTAAGGCAGATTCCAGAAATGCTCATGCTTTACTCAAGATGATGAGACTTGGCTTCTTTGGGATGTAGAAATGATAAGGGACCTCTGGAGGTCTCTAGTCCAATGCCCATTTGGAACAGAACTGTACACAGCCCAAGGCCAGGTCAGCTACAGCTTTACCAAAGTAAGCCTTGAAAACCTTAGGGGACATCTCCCTCCTCTCTGGATGTCTTTTCCAGTGCTGCACCACCTCCCTGGTAAAGACTTTGTATCCTAGTGTCCAGTTTGAACCTCCTAAGCTGCAGCTCATGGCTATTGTCTGTTTTTGCACCAGTTGTTGCTTTAGGTGAGGAAACTGCTGCATCCAGGAGGTGAGATGAATTTTCTCCTGTGTGTGCAGTGGCATATTTCTCTCTGAGCTGCCATCATTGAACTGGCAGCTTCTGGCTGTTGCCTGAGCTGTGCAGAAAGGCTCGGGAGAAGAACATGGGGTGTTGATTGCTTTGGAGGTTCTTATGTTCCCTTGGGCTTCTTTTCCTGTTCAGGTTTACATCAGATCTCACAGAACAAGGTGGCAGTGCTGCTCCTGGCTGGAGGACAAGGAACCCGCCTAGGAGTCAGCTATCCCAAGGGCATGTACAACGTGGGGTTGCCCAGTGGCAAGAACTTGTATCAGATCCAAGCAGAAAGAATCCGCAAAGTGGAGCAGCTTGCTGGCAAGAGACACCACTGCAAGTGTACCATTCCCTGGTAGGTGACCCAGAGCCAGACCTGCTGTGCAGGGCTCTTCGCATTCCAGTCTTGCCTATGTTGTCTTCAAGAAGCACTGAGCTGGGTGCTGTACAGAGACCGGTCGGGGGGAGCCTTTTGTTGGCAGGATTTGCAATGCCAGTGGCTGGAGGAGGGTGCAGAGGGATGGGAGGTGGCAGGTCCGTGTCTGCAGACCTGAGGGATTGAGTGCTGCCTTTGCATCACTGACCACACACTGCTGTACCTTGCTGTCTTTCCAAGCAGTTACTGGCAACACTGTAAACAGCATTTTTCAGTGATTGTTTCAGATGCTTTACAAGAAATTTCATCCATTTCTGCTTTCTCAGGTTCCTGCATGGAGGACAACCTAGAGCTCGTCTTCCAAGCCACTCTTCCTGCCCTTGTCCATAATCTCTGCCACAGCAAAAAACCTCTTGCTTTGTGTTCAGGCCACCTCCTGCTGTCCACTGTTTACAGTTGTCAGTTCTGCTGGCTGTGGCTGGCTTTCAAAAGAGATGAGCTCTGGGCAAAGTGCAAAATGTGAATTCCCTATGGGATGTGGTGGGTGAGAGGAAGGCACTGCAGATGTGCCTTGAAATGTTTTCTGCTAAATGTTCTTTGTTAGACTGTGAAGACTATGAAGAAACACCCTTATGGAATCAGTGTCTGGTCTGAGGCAAGGTTTCGGCAGTGAAAGAGCAGGTGTCTGAGGGCTTCAGGTTGCCACATTGTTTTATAAACTGGAGGTCAAAGCTGATTGATACATTGTTTCCTTATGGAAGGTGAGTCCATATCGTGCTTCTTCCTGAAGCCTTGTATACAGGACCTGAATTGCAAATACATCATCCCTGGTGCTTCTGAAAACCAGGATGGATTATTTGCAAGATGCCATATCTGTTTCCCATTGCCCTCCCAGGGCTGAGGAGGCAGTTGAAGCAGTTTGCTGCTCCGGTACACCTGGGCCCAGGCTATGCTGTGCTGCAAGATGTAAATTTGGGATGGGGGATTGAAGTCCAGGCTGTCTTGTGCTAGGGGTTGTTTCCTCTGTCCTGCTGACAGAGGACCCTGTATTCCTATGCCAATAGTTGTTGAAGAGCTTGACAGGTAGACGATGAAGGTGGCTTATAGACAGTAGTGAAGGAGGATAGTGGAGGAAGAGACAGAAGCAATGTGGAGCTGAAAGGAAAGGAGGAAATAGAAAAACTTAAGACAAAAACAAACCATGCAGCCAGCATATGGGAATACTGCTGTTTGCCTTGGCACTGAAGAGGTGCTGGCAGAGTGAGCTGGTCAGGGTTTCTCTAGACGCTTAACATCAGTTTGAATCTAGAGTGAATGAGGCTGTTTTCTGCCCTTTGTCTTGTTTTCCAGCTCATCCAGATATCCAAATGTTGTTCACATTTAGGGCAAGGCTCTTCTGTCCTGGCTGGAGCTAGGCCAGGGTAGGATCATACCCTGATATGGTCATAGGACCCCATGCAGCCTTACTGCGGGATGAGTTCTGGAGGCGAGCTCTCGTGTGCATTTGCTCACCGCAGGATGCTGCTGTGTCTCTCATTTCACACTCCTGGGATTCCTCTCTTTTGTGTTCAGTTTGAAGTTTTGCCTTTCGCTTGTGTTGTTCTTTCTCATTGCCCAGCCCCCATTCCTGCCCAGGTACATCATGACAAGTGAGTTCACACTGGGGCCAACAGAAGAATTTTTTGTACAACACAACTACTTCAACTTGGATAGATCCAACATTGTCATGTTTGAACAGAGGATGCTGCCTGCTGTCACCTTTGATGGGAAGGCCATCTTGGAGGAGAAGGGGAAAATTGCCATGGCTCCAGGTACCTGCTGTTTGCTCTTCCATACTGCAGTACCGTCACGTGTGTTGACAGTTGCTACGGGCCATCAGCGAGCCTGGGCACACAGAGCAGGCTTTGGAGGTCAGGGTTAATGCTTCCAGTTAATGTGGAAAGCTTCTGCTCATGTTTCAGGCTGGTAATCAGGAGCATAGCTCTGTTTAGTTCTTGCTGGGGATTTGACCGCAGCACATGTTTTTTATCCAAGTCTGGGAGTATTGGCAGGATTAGGAGTGCTGTGGCTGCAGGGTAGGAAAAAGGTGCATCAGCAGAGCTCTCTGTGAGGTGTCTGGGGTGCTGCCTCTTGTGGTGAAGGTCAGGAGCTCAAGGCTGATAGCTGGAAATGGGTAAAAAAGCAGCAAGAAGATTAACTCTTCAAAATGACAGCAATGTCTCACCTTGTAATGTTCTCTTAACCTAGACATGGTAAGAGACTTGGTGACGGCAGCCCAGTTAGGACTGCGTTGCACCTGCAGAGTGGTTCTCCTGAGCTGACAGGGGCATCCAAGGAGGAACTGTAAATGGGTGATCTGTGATAAACATGCAGGTGTCTTTTGTGCAGCTGTAGTTCAAGCCTTTAAAAAGGCACTGAGAAGTTGTGGGGGGAAGATAAACAGAGAATAAGATTTATTTTAGTCTTTCTCCAAGAAAGAGAATAAACAAGCTTTTGCCCTGCACTGGAGGAGAAATGTAAAAGACTTTTCCCACCCTCTGCACAGATCTGCCCTTTAGTGTTCTCCCTCTGAGGATCTTACTGGCCTTCATAAAGTCTCATAATGCTGCTCAGTGAGGCTCGTTCCCATGGTCCCACTCTGCAAGTGAGAGAGCTGGGGTGAAGAGAGGAACATGCTCCCCTGAACTGTGTGGCAGAACTGTAAATAAAGTCTGGTAAAAAAAGTCTGTAAATAAAGCACTGACTCTTGACTAGAAAGCATTCCCTGCTCTTCTGTTCAAGAAAGCTTGTTCAGAACTTTCTGCTTTTGCTCTGTTAGCTACAAAAAAACCCACCCCAAAGTCACTAATGAGCCAAGACTTTCTCTTTTCTCTTGCATTATAGATGGCAATGGTGGCTTATACCGTGCTTTGATGGATAATAAGATCTTGGATGATATGAAGCAGCGTGGAATCCAGTATGTCCATGTATATTGTGTGGACAATATCCTCGTGAAAATGGCAGATCCAGTCTTCATAGGTTTCTGTATTTCCAAAGGGGCAGACTGCGGTGCAAAGGTGAAGCAGTGCTAGCACTGGGCTGGTTTCCCACGGGGAGTTTGGGTCTGATGACACTTGGAAGCTGCTGGCTGTGCAGAGCTTGCATGACCTGGGATGTTCAACCCTTTGCCCATCAGCAGCTCACTCTGAGCAGATTTAGAGCTGCTTGCTGCCTGCACTGCATTCCTACCCATGGGTGTCCTCTGTTCTTCCCAGAGTACTGTGGAAAATAAACTTCAGTTAGAGCAGGGACTATAGCTGCACAGGAAACTACACACTGGAATTGCTTCCCCTCTACGCCCAGCCCTTTCTACGAAGGCACTTGGGCTGTCTAGAAGCCATATTGGACTGGGTTGTGTTTTATAAATGCACTTTTAAATCTAATGGAGGCATTTCTTACACTCTGTGGAAGATGGGGAAAGCTGAAACAGCCTGGATTTTGGCAACCTAAAGCAGCAGGTGCCTGAAGAGAAATTTGTGTTACTTGAGTCATTAGCACTGTTCAGGCAAATGGGGAATTGAAGGCTCATAGCTGCAGCCAGCTTTCTTTTAATGCCAGATCCTAGTCCTTGATAAGAAAAGTGCCCCCCAGGATGCTGATTGCTTTTAACTGGTTAGTCTTCTGAGAAACTGTCCAATTAAGTGGTTGAGTACTGGGGTTTATGTTGAATTGTTGGGCAAAATGTGCCTCCAGACTGCTCTGTGCCTCTTGCACAGCCCTGCGGTGCTGGAGGATCAGCAGGCAGCAGTCCCATGGGATTGTTTGTACTTGGGAGTTGTACCTGGGATTTTCTTCCTCTTTGTCATAAACCCGTGTCCTGTGGCTGCAGGTAGTAGAGAAGGCCTACCCCACGGAGCCTGTTGGGGTGGTGTGCTGTGTCGATGGGGTGTACCAGGTGGTGGAGTACAGCGAGATCAGCCCGGAGACTGCACAGCAGCAGCGCCCTGAGGGGGGACTAATGTTCAGTGCTGGCAACATCTGTAACCACTTCTTCACTGTTGAGTTCCTGGAGATAGTGGCCCAGTAAGTCCCAGCAGACCTTCTAGGTAGCTGTGCAGCCCAGAAATGCCTCTGAGACTGGGTATTCCTGTTTCCCACTCTGTAATTTCAGTTATGGTTACCCCCTGTGTTTGCCTTTCACCTCCTCTCTCTTCCAAACAGTTCCAAACACCTGAGTCCCCTTTCTGACAGTCCCAGCATGCTCTGCAGGCCCTACCCAAGGAAGAGGTTCCCAGGTTCACTGTAACTAAATCAACTGAGATATACCAGTGCATGATCTTCCTGGGCCTTCAAGGCTGAGCAGCTGTGCGGGCTGCAGCATGGTCAGTGATGCAGCCTCACCCCATGGATTTCCAGTGGGAATGTCACCCATGCCAACCCTTGGGACAACAGAGTTTGCAGGAGAGGGTGAAGCTGCGGGTAGACTCTGCACCTTGGTGTTGGGGAATGGGGATGTGATGCTGGGCATTCAGTGAGCAGCTGCACAACCTTGCTGAAGAGCTTGAACCACCCTTGGGTGAGGGATCTGCTCTGCTCTGTTTTCATCCCAATCAGGTAACAATTTGGGTTGCCTCTTTTTTTTGTAACCTCTGCCTGCAATTTCAGCTTGATGCAAAGTTCTCCCTTTCCTCTGACTGTCATGGCCCAGTGGTACAGGGAGAGCCCGTGGCCAGGCTGCTCTGCTTGGGAAAGTGTTTCCTGGATGTGAATCGGATCACTTGGGAGGGAGCAACATCCACAAAAGTTGAGAGTTGACCCAGAGCAGTAATGAGCCATCTGCTTCCCTCAAGTGTATCACTTTTTTTCTAAGTGGGCTTGAACTAAATGAAATGTTTCTTCTCCTTTTGCAGGAAATGGGAGTCGCAGCTGAAGCATCATGTAGCCATAAAGAAGGTGCCCTACATTGACGAGGAAGGAAATCTGGTAAAACCACTAAAACCGAACGGGATAAAGCTGGAGAAGTTTGTGTTTGATGTGTTCCAGTTCTCTAAGTTAGTGACAGACATCATTTTACTTTTCTCTTCCCCTTCTCAGTGTTTGTTTGAATGACTGTAGGTTGAAACAAGCCATCCCAGGGAGCACGTGGTTTGTGGGTGGCTTGTTAGGAAGGTTGTTGAATCTACAGCCAGCTCCAATCCAACAGTAATGCTCCAGGCTCTAAGGGGAGCTCACAGAGCACTCAGTGCTTGTGCCAACCCTGCTCCCAGACTGGTCATCCTGCTGAGCATGTGTTGGCTGGCCTGGCCTCTGCCAGCCTGGGAAAAATAAAAGGAAATCGAGTGCGAAGCCAATGAAGCCTATATTGGAGTATTCAGACTTGCAAAAATTGGGTCTTTCAGCATTGTGGCTTCCATGGCAACTGCAGCTCTGGTTACATTTTTGGGTGCTGTTATGCCAGGGCTCAGCTCGCGCTCTTTGTGCTCAGAAAACTCTTTACTTAAGCGCAGTGGGGCCAAGTTACTGTTGCTCTGGGAACTGGGAGTGTTCACTTTCCAAGTTCTACAACATAGCTGGGAGTGCTGTGACATATGTAGTCAGGGGTACTCGTGTCTAGGGAATGTGGGATTTTAGCAATTAAGCATAAGTGTTCTTATAAAATCTATTTTCTAAGGCCTCAAATTCAGCAGTGAAGATTCTGTTTTAGGCTTAAATAAATGGCAAAGAGAGACCTCAGGCAAACTGAATTATCTTTGTTTGGGGATAGTATTTCTCTTTTTAGATGATTTCCTTTAGAATAGAGAGCTCAAGGTTTGAACCAGTCTCTGTTTCCGGATATGTGTTCAGTAAAGTAGTATCAAACTAAAGACAAAACCAAGGTGATGGGAACACTGCTGAGTTCTGGGCCGTGACAGGACTCATTTGCAAGCAGTGATTCCTTGTGCTTTTTTAACAGCTCAGAATCACCTTGGCAGCTGGGCTTCACACACGAAGTGCAGAAATGCACAGATGTTGCTGTGGGGCTTTTTAATTTGCATTCTAATTTCTGGTAAACAGCTGTACTTCACACTCACCTGTGAGGCCTCCCTTGTTGCTTTTTTGTCCCTGGGAACTGGTGTCCTTAGTTGGTCCTTGCGTACAGACTCCCATGCAGGGGGGCATTTCTTGAGGCATGGTGGGGTGCTCTGCAGTGAGTGCACTGCTCGTGCTGTGTCCAAGCTCTGGACAGTGCTGTGCTCTCTGTCCTGCTGTGCTCTGAGCTGTCTTGTCTGGGAATCTCCCACTGCCTGAAGGTGTTTCTTTGGTATCTCTGCAGAACTTGTTTTTTTTCTCTCCCCTGAGCACAGCTCCAGTGGGTTGGGAGGCTGCTGTTATGTTCCCAAAGAGACAAGGCTCCTTGTGTTTTTCCATTCTACAGCCCCGGTACTCCTTGGCTCTTCAGAGGGGCGGTGGGCTTCCCTTGGCTTGACTGCCTCAGGCTGCATATGGTGCTGCTCCCTGAAATATATATGAGCCTTTCCCCATGAATGTTGTTGTTGCATTAGCAGGGCTGATGAGTAACTCTGGTTTTCATGATCATTGTTTTCTTCCCTTTGCTGGTAGGAATTTTGTGGTATTTGAAGTTTTGAGAGAAGAGGAGTTCTCGCCGCTAAAAAATGCAGACACAGCTGACAAAGATACTCCTACCACTGCTCGGCAAGCCCTCCTGGCCCAGCATTACCGCTGGGCTCTCAAGGCTGGGGCCAGATTTGTGGATGAAAATGGTTGCAGGATACCAGAAAAACTCAGGTATAAATCTCTGTGACCTTCTCTGCAGCTTCTCTGCTGGAAGTGCTCAGCTGGCCAATGGCAAATGCTGGGTTCTCCAAAACCGGGCATTAGTGTAGTCACAGGGTGGCTCAGCATGATTTTTGTTCAGCTGGTCCTCTCTGGATATGCAGGTTGATGTCTATTACAGCTCCTGCTCCTCTCATGACTGTGGGTGCTCCAGGTAGTTAGCACACAGGGCTCTGGGCATTCTCTCTGGCAGATCCCTGCTCTTGGGGTAATGAGTTGGCCCCTCCTATAGCACCTTGTTAGATGGGGGCAGCCTTTTCCATCACTCTGGATTTAGCAACTCAAGGAATTTTAATTTGTATGCCCTGACAGCTTTTCTGACTGTGGCCCCAACAGGATTCTCAGGTGGACTTAAGGATTGGCTGTTAGAGTGATTACCAGTTCGGATACTTCCTGCATCATGTGTAATGGGAAGTTGCTTTTACTCCATGGGGCCATTCCTTCATCAACTCATAGTTCAATAAACCCACAAGATGTTAATTTTATTTGAAAAGCATCCCTATAAAAGTGTTGTTTTGGTTTTGCCGAGTAACATTTGGGACCTGCTAATTCCTTTTTATTTTCACACTTTGTTTTCACATAATGTCTGGTGCATGTGACTATAACAAATGTCTTATCCTTCTGGATATCCTATTCTGGACAATCTTTTGAAGAAGATGCACTGTTTTTTAAGCATGGCAGGAAGTTAATCCTGTGTTCTCTTCCTTAGTCTCTCAGGAACTGAAGATCCTCCGGCTGTGTGTGAGATTTCTCCATTAGTGTCTTACTTTGGAGAGGTGAGAATAACTATCTATGGAGGCATTTTTAAGAGTGTGCAGGTATGCATCTGATTTCCTTCCAAACACAGGTGTTTTCTTTAGCCTGGGCTTGCTGAGAAATGGTAAGATCAAGGAAACAGGGATTTGGGCTCTGTGTTACCATAATGTGGTTCCATTATGGTTTACTCTTCAGCAGTTTGTTCACTCTTAGTTTTAGCCACCTGTAAAATGAGATTTGCAATGAGGCTGCAGTTTAATTAAGACTCATGAGCACTTTGAGACCTTAATGAGAAGTGCGGAGTATTCAAATTAGAAAATCCATGGGTTCTGTCCTCATTTGTGCCCATCTTCCACAGTTAGTGAATCCTGACTGAGAAGTGTGATACGTGTATTGGCTTTAGGGAAGCCATTTATCAAGTTTGTCCCTCTGAAAATAATTGATCCTGAGAAACCTGCTTCCATTTAGTAGTGAGAATAGGAGCTTCCCTATGTTGGACAGACAGGGTGAGAAATAGACTGCAGGAAGATGTGTGGGCACTGTTTGCTAGGTTTCCATGTGTTAACTTGCAAGCCAGCTACCTGCACTAGGTGTATTCCTCAACCCGTGCAGGTGGCAAACTTGTTGGCAATCAATACGTTGTCAGAACAAAATGAAAACAAGGCAATTTAAGTTGACTTTTCTTTGCTAGGATTATTCTAATAATAGTTAAGGACACACCTTCCCATGCTGCCCCCCCTTAAGAAGCTTGTTTCTGACATCACGTTTTATGGTTCCTTAGTGCCTCTGTTTCTTGAACCCCAGAAACACTTTCTGTCACTGAGGAAACGGTTACTGCTGCCTGTCCTTGACCTTCATCAGTCATTCCTCGAGGACTTAAAAATAGTGCATTTACAGCCTAACAATACTGTTCTCACACCTTCTCAGGGTCTGGAGGTGTACATGAAGAACAAAGAGTTCCCTTCTCCCTTTGTACTCGACGAAAACAAAGTGGAAATGCTGGAAAATTCTTGAAGTGGGAAGCCCTTCCCTCTCAAATCAGATCCGTGTTTGTCAGATCCATTATGAGAACTGACAGTACTAAAATGTCAGCTATGAAGTGCATTATAAAAAAATTGCTTTGCAGTGTCTGATTGATGCCAAATCTTTGCAGCAGTTGTGATTCCACACATGTGAGCTCCCCAGTTCTGTTTGGTAACTTTGAAGGCTGTGCCTTTTACCTCAGTCTGTTTTGTATACTTGGACGTGAGTGAGGATTAACACTTTCTGGGTGCTAAACAGATCCTGTATTTCTTATTTACTGTTGCATATGAATATGGAAAAGAGCCGGTCAAGGCCTGATAAATCAGCTTTGCATTCAAGAAGATTAAATTTCTTCAGTGCCTTGTTAGGTATCTTGTTTGTGTTGGTGTGGTTGTTTTTTTGGTTTGGTTTTGTTTCTAAATGGTGCGCACAGCTGCAGTCAGTTTGAGGCCCCATCCTGAAAAGTATGGAAGGGATTTGGGCTCTGAGGTTTTCTCTCCAGCGGTCAGTTTTTTCCCTAATCATGTGCTGATTATAAGATCCGATTCAGCAGTTGCATCCTCTAAGCAGATCATACAGAGTCTGCTCTATGTAGGGATGTTGCTGTGCCTTAGCACTGCTTGAGGCTTGGAGTCCAAAGTAGTACAGACTAGTTTTGTATCTCGGCTCGCTGGTGCCATGCCTAGACCGATTGCTCCTTACAGTTGTAGTGACTTGGGTTTTTTTAATTAAAAAAAACAAAGATAATATTTTCACAACCCTCTGCCCTTCCTGACTATAACAGTTTTCCTTTCCATTTCCTGTTTAATATATACCAAATCCCTCAGACAAGGCTCTCTTGAGGTACCTGAAAGTTGTAAGAGAAAAAAATCCCAGTGGTAGATTTTAATGCTTAACTAAAACAAAAAAAAAAGACTTATTCTCAGCATCAACGGGGTACACAGTAAAACACCACCCCCTGCTTCTACAGTTTTTGCCCAGGTGATTTTCCAGCACTCTTTCACTTAGGAAATAATTCCATAGATGCCTTTCTTTTAGATATGTTACTAACCATAATGTAAAGATAAGTGACAGCTAATGAAGGACACTAATTGTCAGAACATACGTAGCATGTGAACTCAGCCCTGGCCAAGGGATCCCAGGGTAGCCCTGACCCTCAACCCACCAGTTATTCTTCTTGTTCAGTCTTTGGACACTGCCCCGGGAAGCTCATGCCCATCTGATGCAGAACCTGCACTGAGCATTCCCGAGTTGTTTCAGCCTTGGTGAGGATGCGTCAGGTGCACTCTCTGGTGGCTGGCCTTTGCATCAGAAATGTTCCATACTCTTCCCCTAAACATGGTGTTAGGGAAGGTAGTGAGAAAAATGTTTCATCCGAAATGTTATTTCATGCTTCAGCTTCTACTTGAGGAATTGCTTATGCTATTTCATTAAGCATAAATAACTTCCATGGCTTTCTGCAGTTTCTGATGTGATGCTCTACTCAGAATAGTAGAGAAGGGAATGGGGAAGTATAAAAATGACTTTGAGAGTAAATACAGTTTGTAAGTATGCTCAAGTTTTCCAAAGAAAGCATCTAAATGTCAGTATCAGAGTTTTTGGTTGTAAAGTGTTTCTGCATAAACTTGAGTAACGATCCTTTCACACATGCAGACCGGCTAATGACAGTTCTGATTACCTCATTTGGCATGTGCAGCCAGCAGTTCACATTTTTAGTATTAATGAAGCATTTGTCCTTGTCACCCAATTCTGTAGTCTTTTTGCACAGTGTTTCTATGACACATTCCATTCCTGTCAGTCAAGTTTTATATTTGAGCACAAGTTGTGTTGTATATTTGTGAGTATTGCTCAGCAATTTGAGCACACACTTGTTTTACACTGCACTGGAAGGAAGATTTCTTTTGCTTTTTCTAATAAAAGCAAATATAGCAAATAATAAAGTTCTTTCTCTTTTGAAGCTTCAGTTTCCATGCACACAGAATAGAGCTGCTGACATGGTTTTAAAGGTTGTTTGCAAGCAGAAGCTAAATTAGAATGCTGAATGCCTTGTCTCTTGGGTTATTTTCTATGACTCTTCACATTTTAAACTGGAATATAGAAACAATTTTGAGAGAACTTTAACAAAAAAAAATCTGTCCTGTATGTAACAAAGTCTTTGTATGCATTATAAAATGAAAAAAAGTACCTGAAACAAAGGGAAGGCCTGTAGTACTCCAGAAACTTCTGGACATCTAAGCATTTTTAACAATAAAGATGTTACTGTGATTTCTATGTGTTTGTCTATGCTTCTTGTATATGAGAAAAACACACTCGTTGTCTTTGTCCCTAAGAATGTTGTCACCACAGCTGCAGGATGGTGTCACTGGTGGTACATCTGGAGGTTGCAGTGCCCATCCTTCAGATTTCAGGGGCATATGGAACTGAGCAGAGGGTGATTCCTGAATGGGGTTGACATTGTGGCATCTATTTTTTCATCAGAAAACAGAATATTGTGTTCTTGTCTGCAATGCTGTATATTTTTTCCAAGCTTTTCAGCTTAGTTTATTGAGGGAAGGGAGTCTGATTGCAGGTGGTGGTTGTTTTACTTCAAGTCGATTTGAGTAATATGGTTCTGAGTCAGTCTGGCAGCTGGTGTGTAGGTAATGAGCACTCACTGGAATGCAGCTTTTACTTTGCTTTCCAATGACAGGCACTTCTTAAACAGGGCTCTATTTATAGCACAATCAGTAGGGAAAGTCAGTAATACCTCACAAATGGCAGATTGCCCTCATTTGGGGGTTTAGTG
This sequence comes from Falcunculus frontatus, assembly GCA_013398115.1. Classification (NCBI taxonomy): domain Eukaryota; kingdom Metazoa; phylum Chordata; class Aves; order Passeriformes; genus Falcunculus; species Falcunculus frontatus. The sequence goes on from VZRV01003464.1 coordinate 18,417, forward strand.
CTGAACCCAGCAAATGTCAGAAGCAAATCTTCCTTTCTTACCTCTTTCCCCCTGTTTATCTCTTGACATCCATGTGAAGGCTGCTGGGGATTTAAATGTGTTTTTAAGTTACATGAATCAGTAGTTTCCTGTGATAGGAAAATTAATACTAAAAATGAACGCATGCTTTAGGCATCTTAAATTGTTCTTCTGCTTGTTTATGCTGTTCCTATTAGAATTGTTGACTGATTAATTTTCTTAATCATGAAATGGTCAGAAAACACCAAATTTTCAGTTTTATCTTGAAATCTAGTGTGAGGTGGATTCCAAATGTAAAGGCTCAAGTAATGCATGCTAACCTGCCACTTAGGCCCAGGTGGAGGTAAATTCAGTGCCAGCACTTAGAGCACCAGTCTTAAAGCAGCTGCTTCAATGCTGCCTTCTTCCCACTGGACTATGAACCTGAGCTAGAAGTTATTACAAACCCGGTCCTGCTATGGCTCTGAACGTGTACATCACTAAACAATGCTCTTCCCTACTCCAACTGAGTATGTCCCTCCTTCTCCGCAGGGAACTCTTATTGCACAAGGAGTGACACAGGGCTGGGGGACGGAGGAAGGGCTGGCTGAAGGAAGGAATTGTGTGGGATGAGTGCTTCCTGCTGCATAACAAAATTCAATGCCAGGTCTTATAGAAGGGTTTATTTACACAACTGGTTAAGTTGCTTTTCACCCACTCACATACATCCTCTCACAGATTCCAGTTGTCTGCTCTCAGGCCCGTGTTCCTGCATTGCCTGCTGGAAAACCGTGTGTCTCGGTTTTTCGGTGGCAGGTGATAATGCCATCAGACAGCACTTCCCTGTCCTCTCGAAGGCAGCAGCACTTCGGGGTTTTCCCTGGCCGTGCTCTCTCCAGGCGGAGCCGCAGTGTCCGTGCCCCCTCCAGCGCCCTGTGCCGGGGTTGGGCCTCACCACAGCGGCCTCCTCCCAGCTCCATAGGAGCTTGCAGGCCATCTAATGAGTTGATTTTCCTTATGACCTCCCATATGCACGTTTTCCTTTGTAGTTCTTCCATGCCAATGATTCTGTGACTGGTCTCTATGTTATAATCTCACGACGCCGAAAAACAGCGAGGATTCCCAGCCTCTCCTTTGCCTCACTGCCCACCCTGGCAGCTGCGGTCCTCGCTGGGCAGGGCGCGGCTCGGCGAGCTGCGCCGGGACAGCGGGAGGCAAGGGCAAAATCAACGCAGCCCCGACCACCCCCGCCCCGGCCTGAAGGCGGAACCTGTGAAGGGGGTCGGGCTGGGCCGGGCCCCCGCCGAGGGCTGCGGCTTCGGGGCGCCTCGGCGAGTGGGCAGCGGGGGCTGAGACCTCCCCCTGCCCGCCCGTGGAGAGGGTCCGTCCCGACGGGGCTCCCTCAGGGCCGGTGCCTCCGCTGCGCCGCCGGACATGCTGGGTCCCGCCTCACCTCGGTGCCACCGAGCGCTGATGCGTCGGCGCCAGAGCGGCACCGGAAGCGGTTGCCGGAAGCGGCCGTTTCGTCCCGCGGGGCGATGGCGGCAGGCGGCCCCTGAGGCGCCGCTATGTACTCGGGTGCCGCCGCCGCCGCGGGACCGCCGCGCCGGGACTTCATCTCCGTCACTCTCGGCCCGGAGGAGGCGGTCGGGGTCGGTGGCTACAACAACAGCAAGGCCTGGCGGCGGCGCTCCTGCTGGCGGGTGAGGGCCACGCGGGGAGCTGTGCGGCACGGGGGGTATCCACGGGCTGGGTGCGGGGGCACCTGGCGATGGGGGAGGGCTGTTGGGCCGAACGATCAGGAGTGTCCCTGGGCTTAGGTGCAGCTGGAGTGTCATGGGGGACCTGGCGTGGTCCCCCAGTTCCGAGTCGGGCAGAAGCCATGGCTGTGGGCCCTGCGCGCTAGGGCGGCCGCGCGCTGGGCTCTGCTTTCGGAGTGTTCGCGGGGCAGCTCTCCGTGGGGTAGGGGTGTGTAGGGCGCGGGCTGGCTGAGGGATATCCACGTCATGTCTTAATTGTCACAGAGTTGAGACGGTGGCATACGGTAAAATCCTGCCCTCTGCCAGTGGACATTTCAGGGGCAACGCTGCGCTCTCTGGACAGGAATGAGGGGAGTGAGATTTGGTCTCTGTGCCTTTGTTCCCTGTGTTAAGGCTGAAGGGAAGAGTCCTGTCTTCTGCCCTAGGAGAGTAAAGGGAACAGTTCTGCTTTCAGTAGGAAAGCTGAGTGTGAGGAGAGGGGTCCTCTGGCAGAGCTCTGGGAAGTGATATTCTTGCCTGCTCGTGGGTGGAGTGGGCAGGCAGCTTCATGTGGGGAGTCTCGTGCTGGAGAGTCTTGTGTGGGAAGGAGTGAGTTATAGGGACAAGATAACCCGTGGTACAGATAGGAGATGATGTATAGTCACCTACAGAGGCTTTACGGGTCGTCAGATGAAGTGTATGAAGAGCTTGTTTAGGGACACAGTCTCACAGTTCTCTTTTTAGTACCAGCTAGAGAAATATGGGCCTGACTCATCACCCTTCATTTTATCCTTATTCTTTGTGAATGAAAAACCACTAAGATGGTGGTGAATGCCCTCGCACGTTCTTGTGCCTCCTTCCTACCCGTTCCAAGACACCACAGTTAAAGCTTCTTTTCCCGTCCTACCCTGGCGAACCAAAGGGCTGCTGGATTTCAAGCATCTTTCTGCAACGGGGAGAGGGTCATACAGTTTGCCATGCAGGTAGAACTGAAGATGACACAGTGGGACCAGCATCTTGCAGTGTGCACAGAGAAGAGTGTACAGTATTCCTGTACAGTCAACAGTGCAGGCAGGAAACTGTGTGCTGTGGGACTTACAGTGTGAGCACATTGACAGTTCTGCACTGAGACATTCCCGGCCTCTGACTGTTGCTAAGAGGATGAGGACTGTGGGAAGTGCTGTGTAGTTTGTGGGAAGAATTGTTCCCAAGGGTAGCATTGGCAATGAAGTTCCCTCTCCGTATACCAAAACCAAAATTAGTGAATTTCAGGAGGACTGTTGGAAAAGTAACAATTTAGCACTTAACTTTAACTCCAGCTTCTCTCTCTGTAAATGGAGGCTAATGTACATTGGCCTCTTACAGGTTAATGTACCATTTGCTGTCAATTTTTCAGTGATTGTTGCATACAATTCCTTTTTTCCCAGGACTAAACTTGAAAAGGTTGTGAGTGTGTCTTGTTCGTTGTGGTGTTTTACCACATTTTCACATTGCTGCAGGTTGGTGACTTTTTTTTTTTGTGGTGCAGAACTTGTTCTGTGTGACAGTTCCCATGCTTGTCAGAGCCAGGATGCCTGACTTCTCTTTCACAGATTCACAGAATATCCTCAGTTGGAAGGGACCCACTCTTTAAGCAAATGGCCCATACGAGGATCAAACCTGCAACCTGTCCAGTGATTGGTGCTCAGCTTATTTTGAGCCTTTCTTCTTTGCTGCAGTAACGTTTTTAGTTTTCCTGCCATTTTCTTCTGTTTCTAATTTTGCATGTGCGCTCCACAGTCCCTCCCCAGCCAGGAGGAAAGAGGCTTTTGGCTGATTTCCCAGTTGATACCTGGGCAGGTGCTCAGGTCAGCCAGTGGAGGTTGTGATCAAAGTCAGCTGTAGTTGAAGCTTTCTGGGAGTCTTGGCACTTGGCGGATTCTGAGGTTCTTGCATAAAGTGGCTCTTATGTTTTTATGAGCTTGTTGTGCCTTGTGCTAGCTGGTTGGATTTTTATTTTCTCTGTCATCAAAGAAAATAAGCAATGTATATATGCAGTTGGAAACAGGGTAAAATTAATTGATTTTGTGGGTTTTAATCTGAATGAATCAATAAAAGTTTATTTTTAACCAAGTAGGCTCTTAATGTCATGCTAAATGTTCTTTCTTTCACTTCTTTTCTCTCCTGAAGAAATGGAAGCAGCTGTCCCGACTCCAGCGGAGTGTCATTCTCTTCCTGTTTGCGTTCTTGGCAGTGTGTGGAGTCATTTCATACACAAGCATGGGGGAAGCATGGAAAAGTATGTGTTCTGTACAGCTCAGAATTGTCAGAATGAGGTGTTAGAGTTAGGAGATTGTTGTGGGTCTTATAACCAGTTTTCATTTCTATTGGCAATGGTTGGGTGTGCACTGCTGAGATGATTTTATGTGATGTTTGAATGACGTAGTGCTTAATCAGAAATATTTTTTGTATGCCTTTTCTTTGTGTATCTTGACTAGAGCAACGTTTTGGTTTAGTTGATATCCTGATTTCAGCCAGGACAGTTAATTTTTTGAAGTGGCTGGGAGGGGGTGTGGCTAAGGCCTGGATGTTATTCTGCACCACCTCAGTCATTGCTGGGCATGGGAGAGGGGAGAAAGGGACTCTATGCTGGGGAGAAGGAGTTCTATCTGGTGGAGAAAACATGGCAGGGACAGCCGTCTGTATTCGTGCCTTCTGTAAATAGTTTCTTTTTCTTATACCTTTTGTTATTAATCTGTTGCCCTTACTATTTGTTTTCTTATCTCACTGTTGTTTTCAGTAAATTGTTCTTATCTCAGCCCGTGATCTTTGCCTTTTGTGCCTCCAAATTTCAACTCCATCTACCCCAGAGGGAAAGGGAGAGGGAGGGGAAAACAGGCGAGGGAAAGAGAGTGACAGCATGGTTTTTGTGGTTTCAGGGAGCACTGAATTGGGAAGTACCATTCCTGAACTATGACAGTTGATTAAGATTTGAAGGTTTTGAGTGTGTTTTTTGTTATGTTTGTATGTAAATATGGGTAACTCAAACCTAATCACTAGAATAAGATAATCCTCTGCCTGTCAGTTTAGACATTCCAAGCATTTCTATAATACTAACGCACATTGACCTCTGATATTATCTTATTAATTGTATTGAAAAACTGAAATAGTAGCAATTAAAGAAATCCCCATGTGCCTTTTAGCAGCCTCCTTTTATATTAGGGAGAGGATTAATACTAAAATGCACTTTGTATATAACAATTAGTGTGTGTGTTTATCAATGTTTTGTGAATGGAAACACTTTTTGGAGGTGCATCTACTACTTGAGTGCAGCCAACTGTTACAAATTTCTAACTGCAACCTTAACTGTTGATTTCTTGTGCTGAGTAGTTTTTTGTGTCTAGGTATAACAAACAAATCGTTGGATGAGCAGAGAACAGAACAAGAGATTCCTGGATTAAAGCTGGCAAATCCAGCTGTTCTACCAGCACCCCAGAAAGCAGATGCCAACCATGGAGACTACCCTGAGCTTTCACTGCAGGTAATGTGAGAAGAAGTTAGTTTTCTAACGCCACAAGGAGTTTGTGAAGGCAAATAGTGCTTGGTTTCAACAGTTGTTGTGGAGAAAGGAGTTAGAACTTGCAATAGAAGTGTGCTCTTGGTGGAATGCTCTCCTCTCAGGAAGGGCTTTGGTGTAGTATTTCTTGGCTTTATCTTTTTTATTTATGTGTTCTGTATGCTGTTTCTTACTCACTGCTCTGCCCAGAAATGCCAGGACTTTAGGTCGTAGTGACCTCTTGCCTGAGGCTTCACTTGTGCTGTGTGCATCAGTCTCCACTGTTGTGAGGAGCCTGAAGTCATGGTTTATCTGGGAGCTTGAGAAATAGCATCAGAAAGAGCAGATGATAGGTTTTGAAGGGTTACGTTTGTGGGAAATGTAGTGGGAAAGGAACATCAACTGACTTTGTGGATTGGTGGAGCAGAGGAATACTGGTTACTGTGTTGCTTGTCATGGATTTATCTCATGAATTTGAGTATTTTCAGTTAATGAATACAAAATTTTGTATGAAATCTTTTCTTCATCATGCACAAATGTACATGTATTACTGTATAGTAGTTCTTGGTATTTTACACTGGCATTGTGTAAACTTTTTTTTTGCATTCTTTTTGCTAATTCTCATAAATTTACTGTGCCTAGTAAAATGGAATCAAATATCTTTACAATCCTTTGTCACTGCCTTGTGTCAAATGAATACCTGGTAGCAGTAGAGGTAGTTTAAAAGTAATTTACCAGTGTAAACTTAGGAACTGGATAATTTTACCAAAAGTTTAAAGCAAACAAAACCACAGGGTCTTTAGCATACCTTCCATTCAGGTCAGAATTTGCCTGCTGCAAAAGAAACAAAATAAGATTTATCTGAATTTGTGTTTAATACTGGAATGGTGTTGATTTATGGTTTGAAATTTTACCGTCTCTGCAACTTACCAAGCACGTATTTCTTTTTTTCCTTTATATTCTCAGAAGCCACCTAAACCACCTCATATTCGTCGTGGTCCTTCCAATCTTCAGATCAAGGCACCATGGAGAGACATGAGGCCGAAGACCCGACACGATACTATCAGAGCTGTAGAAGAGCTGGTCGAAGCTGATAAAGTAGAGAAAACAGAGAAATCCATTATCAGGTAGAACTCTTTCAGGCAAGGTACAGTGCTTCCCCCTTGCCGCCGCCAAGATCCACTGAGTATTGGAGTGAAAATTTTAAGGGCTTTTTGTTGTCTATGTCTGAGGTTATTTTCTTTCTTTGCATGGGTTTATTCTCAGGCCTGGCCTGATAGCTGCTGATATTGCTAGGCTGATAGATTTCATTTTGATGAATGTGCAGTTTCTCTGATTTTACTGTTTGTATCACACAGCTGCAGAGGGTTTGAAGCCCTGCAAGGCTGGCTGTATTTCTAATGCACTTAGACACTCTTAATATTCAGAAGGATTCTTGGTGTCTAGAGGTTTCTGCTTTTTGTTGTAATGAATGTTAATGTGACAGTATCAATATAATAGTGCTGCTGCAAGTGTCTTTGTCCGGGGCCAGGCTTGGAAAGTGATAGCAGTGTCAGTGCTGGTTGTGGGTTGGTGCCACTAAACACAGTGGGCCCAGGCCGAACAGGCAGAAGCCACGGATGTGTATGTAGTTGTGTGTGTGTAACACCATGTGCTTACTTCTTTCTTACAAGATATCTCATCCCTTATACAGATCTAGTAGTATCTTTAACAGAGGGTCTGTGCTTCTATGGTTATGGAAGTGTTTTGATTTGGGAATAAGTGAAGGAAAGTAATGTGGATACAGAAAAGACTACTCAAAGTTCAGCAGAGGTTCTTCAGATTTGGAACACGAGGCTTGGAAGTTTTATGTGTTTGTATTCTCTTTAGCACTGGCTCAGATGAGCTGATCATAGCATCAGAACTGTGCCTGCCTCAGCATTTTGGCTGTCAGTACTGTCTGAAAGTGTTTATTTGTTTTGCTTTTGTTTGTAACTCATAGAGTTAAGCAGGTGGTAACGAGAACTTACAGGAGCAATGAAAACATAGTGAAGACTAGTTACAAATTTAAAGAATGAAAGGAAGAAATTAAATTATGTCAGAAGACATGCTGACTGTAAACAGTATTAACTTTAAAGGTCCTGTTAGCCTGGTTCCCTCAGGAAGCATCTAATGGGCTCAAAGGCAACATACCTATATATTAAATGGTATGGTCAATATTGTTTGATCTTGATATGAACTTGGCTTGACTTGAGGTCCATTCTGAAAGACTTCTCCTTCAGGAGATTCTTCATAAAAACCTGTCAAAACTGATTTATGCATCTGTGGTGGCAGAGAAGGCTTGTGATCTCTTGATGGCAAAGTTAGTACTTTGAGCATCTCGTCCTTTGTGCTTAATCAAGAGTTTTGGTGATCATCATTTGTGTGGTACTATTTAGCATTAGTAGCTACTGTGGTCATTTCAGAGCTGGTAGATAACAAATTGCTTGTAATGCAGCATTTTCAGGTGTTTGATTTATTTTAAGAAGTTTTTTATTAAAAAAGACATTTTCCATTGCCAAGATATTTAATGAAATTCCAAGAGCTTGTAACACACATTTCTTAATCAAGTAAAATTTCTCTGCCAAGAAAATTTCTTTCTTTGAACAGGAAACTTACCTAGTGGGCAGCATAGTTATTTTGATTCTTGATACAAAATCTAACTTCTGTTTTATCAAGGTATTGTGTGATAAAGGAAATGCAGAGATAAGTCCCATTCATTTGCATGATTTTCTGTGGTCAAAATAAGTCTTAATTACAGTCCCTTGTATTTGCAGCTGGAGAGGAGCAGTGATAGAACCTGACCAAAGCACTGAACCTCCATCCAGTAAAATAAAGGAACCAGAAAAACCTTCATCTGTGGAAGCTGAAGACCAGAAAGAACCAGGTAAATAGGACAGCTAATGATACCTTTTTTTTTGTTTGTTTGTTTGTTTGCTTTTATGGCTGAAGTTGTGCAGTTTCTCCCCATACACATTATTTTATTTACTTATTTAGATTAAAGGAAACAAAAAGTGTAGGAGAGATTGCTTACCTAGAACATCCTAGTTTTTCAGTGTTGTTATTTCACTATGCCAGCCTTCATGCTTATTAGCCTTCAGAATTAGAAAATAAATTTTAGAGACAAATCTTCAAAATATAGCCTCTGGGAGGAGGCAGATATTGCAGGACAGGATAATCTAAAGAAGGAGGGCATGAAAGAGCTTCCTTTTCAGCTGTACCTTTCCTTTTGTTCTGCAAATACGGGGAAAGTGACTTCCTCCCTGAACTAAATGGGACTGTTTTTAAGGCTCACCAGAAAGCTGCAGAAGTTGTTTTTGAAGTTGCTGTGCTTGTGGAACAAAGAACTTGTTGTTCATTTTCCTGGGTTCAGAAAAGAAACCAGGAAGTTCTGGTGTGATAAACGTGGCATATTTCAATGTGATGTATTTGCACTTTCACAAGCTTAATATTTATGGAGTTAGTTGTACTGCTTGGTGTTTCCCACTCTAGAAATCTTTGTTCATAATTGAGCTGGTTTGGGCCAAATTCAGGGAAACGTCCAAAAGGAACGTCTCCTCAAAGGAAGGCAGGTTATAGCCGCTCCTCCCCCACCCAGGTTCGGGAAAGAAATATTCCTCGGAGGAATGTGAAAGAGAGAATAAAACTATTTATTTAACNACGGGGGTGAAATTTTTCATGTTCAAAGTGTAACATAAACTCCACTTCCTGGCAAATGGCAAGCAAAAAATCAGTACAGCTGTGGAAAAAGACGTGGTTTTGCCAAGATGGAAAATGTAAATTTTCTTTCTATTTTGGTATTAAATAGAAAGTTCAATAGAAGTAATTTTGTGGAAGTGATTTTAAATTTAACAGAAAGCAGTTAGTAAGAGAGGGAAGATGAAGAAAAAATGTTATGTGTTGAATTAGCTGAGGATTTTATTGTTAAACATATGTCTTCGGCATCTGAATTACCATGGATCCTAATTTGGTATTTCCTGACTTTCATCTCTTTGAGCTTGAATGATACTCGTCTATAACTGTGCATGTGATTATTTTAATGTTTTATTTGCAGAAGTGACAGTTTTGTTGCCGGGGAGAAATCTCTGTTTCCACTTGGCTGAATTGCTGACTAGAAACACTGACTGGTTATTCTGCAGAGGAAGGGCTGTTCTGAAATGAATAATGTGAGGGTGGTTTTTCCATTGTACTGATCAGTTAGTTCGGAAGGAATTTTATTTTCGGTGGAAGGCAGCAAAGTGGTGTGTGGTATAGTTCCGTAAGTGCCCTGCAGAAGTTCTGAGCAAGGTGCTGTTTCTCCTTTGCAGTGCCCGTAAATGAGCGCCAGCTGGCTGTGATCGAAGCCTTCCGCCATGCCTGGAAAGGGTACAAGGATTTTGCCTGGGGCCATGATGAGCTGAAGCCTTTGTCCAAGTCCTACAGCGAGTGGTTTGGACTTGGGCTTACCTTAATTGACGCCTTGGATACCATGTGGATTTTAGGCTTAAAAGACGGTGATTTTTTTTCCTCTTCCATTTTTTTCCTTCTAAAATAATTCCTTAATTTCTCTTCAGGCAATGCACGTTCAGAGTTTTTTGAGGGGAATATTTATTACATGTGGCCTATAAATTTAGCATTCCTGTGAGGGTAAATACATACATACATATATATGTAAACACGATGTATATATTTGGTAGAATTTGAGGGAAGTTTTAATAAACTCCCTGGCCTTTGTTTCTGTACTTTGTTCCAGTGCTATTTCTGTGCCATTATACAGCCACTGGAGTCTTTCTGCCCACCACTCTTGGGTAGTTTGCCTATATGTTCCTCGCTTGTGTTTTATCACTCCTAGTATCAATATTTCATATATGGATTTAAGAAGACTGTTTCTGTAAGGAATCCATGGGTGGAGAAAGGGAATATTCAGTACCTCTTTCCTGAATTGTTTTGCTGTCTGTATTTTTGAGAGCTATTTTGGAAATGACCATGTTAGAAAACTTTCGAACAGATTTTAAAAACTAAGCCAAAAAATTTTGCAATTCTGTTGCAAAAAACTTAAATGCTTAATTAGTGTTTAAGACCATTTTTCTTTTTTGTTGGTTCTTTGGGTTGGTTGGGGTTTTTTTTTTGGTGGCGCAGAGGTTTTTTTTAGTGGTATTTTAAAATTTCTGGAACTGTATCTATTTAACCATGGTAGATAGCCACTTTTGTAAACTTTTATTAATTTTGCAACTTTTTCTGTCAAGATAGGAAGAACAGAGCTGCCAGTGAGGGTACAACAGATACTCAAAGTATTTTATGGTTCTTTCTCTTCTACCTTTGAAGTTTGTGTAAAATAATATGTCATGTGTGCAGCTCTAGGCCTGAGCAGGCTATCTTGAAGTTTCATCAAGTTGTCCGTGTGCTGCTCTTTTTTTTCCTAAAAAATTAACTGTGAACTGAGTAGAGCTTTTAAAATAAATTATTAGTATTAGAGATGTGTTGAAAATGGGCTCTTGGTGAGGGCTTCTTCCTATTTTATATCAGTTCTGCTGATTGCCTTAGAGAGCTCCTGGGGTTTCTTCTGAGTAACAAATGCTATGTAAATGCAAGTTCTGTTTGAGGCTGCTAGTCTTTCTTATCAGCTGATGAGTGCAAAGGCTTCTGTGGCATAGAACTCTGCCTTTGCTATTGTACTGCTGACTACACTGACAGGGAGATTTTTTGTAATTCTTTTCAGTATGCCCAACATCCTGTATTTGCCCAGCATCCAAGACAGGAGGGCACAAAGGCATCCATTTGCTTTAGAGTTTATCTCCTAAGGAATGCCTTCCATTTCTGGCAAACTGGTTGTTCTGCTGCTTCTCACAAGCAGGAGTTTCTAGAAGCTGTGAGATCGCTGAAATAGCTCAGCCTCCAGTTGTGAGGGCTAAGCAGACTCACGTGCACCATGGAGAGAGACGTTGTGCCAAAGCAGTCATTGAGTGATGCTGCTACTCAGCTGGTTGATGAACCTAATACGGCTTTTCTTTTAAACTTCCTTTTTTAATTAGTAGTGTGATAAACAATCATTTTTGTTTCTAGAGAAAAAAATTGCAACACCTTGGGATTTTGGGTCTTAGGTGCTGAAGCAGGAAGCAGGCTCCTGAGGACATTGCTAGGCTAAAGCTGTTAACTGAAAATGTTACCTGTTATCTTGGTAGGTAACAGCATTGGTTGAAAAAGATCTAATTAAAACTAGAAGGCTTTGTGGAAGTGCAACTAATTATCTGACAAGTCAAATGGATGGATTTGAAAGATTTTAATTTCTGGACTATTTTAATAAAGAACTCCTCTATTTCTTCTTTTCTTAAACTATTAAATACTTTCTGTTTTGGTGGATATTTCTATCTGTATGCATCTGTGGTGTGTGCTGAATAAGAATTAAGCCAAGGGCAGTCAAACTTCTGCCAGCATATGCTCTTCATTTTAATTTTCCACCTAAAATTATCTCTGTAGACAAATATAAGTAACTGTCATGGATATATGGAGTACTCATGCCTCTAGTTGTTGGTATATGCCATAAGTTCATAACTGAACTACCTTTTATGCTTTGCAGAGTTTGAAGAAGCAAGAAAATGGGTAGCAAATGATTTAGTATTTGATAAAAATGTGGACGTGAACCTATTTGAGAGCACTATCCGTATCCTGGGTGGCTTGCTGAGCACCTACCATCTCTCCGGAGATAGCCTTTTCCTGGAAAAAGCTGTGAGTGACTGGCCTTACAAATGAAACTTGGTTATCTAAAGATTCCTCAGAAAGTGAAATGTTGCTGGTTAACAGTTTCATATTTAAAGTGGTGAGAAAGGCATTTACCATTAAGCTTTGAAGCCTTCACCTCTGCTCTCTGTACAACCTCAAAGCCTTGCTGTGTTTGTCACCTGTTCTTGTGTGTCTGCTCTTCTGCTGATGAATGGCTGACCATCATAAAGTTCATGAAACAAAAGAGGAAAGAAATGATTGGCAAAGGGTAATAGTTGTCTTCTGTTGCCCTTTCTGTGTGTCTTAACAGCATCAGCCACCTCCTCAGATTAGCTAGATCAGCCAGTGACTGCATAATAGGGATTGCAGCCTTCTATGAGGCCTGCAGTGCTAAGGACAAGGTGGGAACTCTGCTCATTACTGTGAATACGTTCATGACTTTTTAAATTTCTTTAATTGCTTGCATCATCTAAAACTAAGCTGCTGTTCTTTTTCTGTCTGCTTTGTGAAGAAAATCTAATGGGATGTGCATGTGTGTATATTTATTTTTGTTTTGTTTGTTGTTCTGTCCTGTGCTCCTGGGTTTTCTTTAGAAAGACATTGGAAACAGGCTTATGCCGGCATTCAAGACCCCCTCCAAGATACCATATTCTGATGTCAACATTGGTCGGGGCACTGCACATCCCCCTCGCTGGACATCTGACAGCACTGTGGCAGAGGTGACCAGCATTCAGTTGGAGTTTAGGGAGCTCTCTCGTCTGACTGGAGATGAGAAATTTCAGGTATGGAAGAATCAGGTGATGTCTCTCTCTTTTTCCATTTCTCTGCAGCTCCACCACTGACTCTCCATCAGTACTCCTGGTCTCAGGAGTCTGTAAGTTATGATAAGTAAGTTGTGAAACTCTAGACGAGGGAAGAAAAAGAAACAAAATATTCTGATTATTTTATTGAATACCAAAAGTAGTAGTGGAGATGAGTAATTATTTTTCTTCCTCAGAAACAGCTTTTAACTAAAAAAATAAAAATTTCTGAGTGTGGTTTCTTGATACCATTATTTATATGCAGAGAACAAAACTGAAATGTTACCATCCAAGGAACTAAAATGTCACTCACTAGGTAAGAGTCTGAGAGCAGGTCACCATATAGGGAAATGTTAAATAATTATATGTTAAATGTGAAATAAAAATAATTCCAGAGAAAATAATATTTTCCACTTTTCTTTTTGTTTGCTGATGTTATTATTTTGAACTGTATCCACAGCTCAGTGTTGAAGAATGCGGTAATTTAAAGAACCTTAGCTATTGCTAAATAGATTCATGTAGTTGTTATTTTTGCTGGACTTCTACTTTGCAAATCTGAGTGCTGTAGTACTGCCTTTTGAGTGGGCTTGCCTTCAAGGAAAGGAAACAGTTATAATTGCTTCAGAGTACTTGAACATACCCAGGACATCATATTTTGAGAGTCCAAAAGTTTGAAATCTTGAATTTAATACATTGCTCTAGCTGAACTTGATGTCCCTGATGCTAATTTGGGGAAGCAAAGTTACAGATTTGTTACTGGACTATAGTGACTAGACACAGTTCTGTACTTCATTTATACCTATAATTTATGTTTGCCATTTTCTTCCTTGTAGAAAGCTGTAGATGAGGTGATGAAGCATGTTCACACCCTCTCAGGGAAGAACGATGGCCTCGTGCCTATGTTCATAAACACCAACAGCGGGCAGTTCACCCACCTGGGGGTCTATACTCTGGGAGCCAGAGCTGACAGCTACTATGAGTATCTGCTCAAGCAGTGGATTCAGGGTGGAAAGAAAGAAAACGAGTAAGTTCTTTACACTTCTCATATTGGTGTGAGAATTAGGTGAGCTGTAAAACTCTGTTGTCGTTTGTTGCTTAAAGAAAAATAATGCATGTGCCCAAGAGTCAGCTGAACTTATCACTGTTTTTAAAAGCAAGCTAAGCAGAAGGAGGGACCTTTGGTAACTTGATGAAAGAACACGAGGAGACTTAGCCTTAGTCTTAAAACTCCTCCACAGAAACCTTTTCTTCTGCAGGTCATCAAATGTGAGGAGTGTCACAGACGGGAGATGAGAATTAAGTGTTTGCAACAGATATTGAGCATAATTAGACACTTCCGAAATACTGTGGGCACTTCCTTTCAACAGCGATGTCTGTGTTTGCTCTGGGTTTGTTAGTGAAGGGCAAAAGGAGACAGAAGTTTGATGTTTGTGTTATCTTCTCTTTAATTCCAGAATCCCAGACTGGTTGGGGTTGGAAGAGATCTTAAAGCCCATCCTGTCCCACCCCTGCCATGGGCAGGGACACATTTCACTAGACCAGGTTGTTCCAAGCCCCAACCACCCTGGCCTGGGACACTTCCAGGGATGGGGCAGCCACAGCTTGTCTGGGCAACCTGTGCAAGGGCCTCCCCACCCTCACAGGGAAGAATTGCTTCCTAATATCCAGTATCAGTCTACTTACTTTCAGTTTAAAGACCCCTTGCTCTATCACTACATGCCCTTGTAAAAAGTCCCTCTACAAGTCTCATATGTTTTTTTTATCTGTACTGCATTAGTGGAAGATTGTTAGCAAGGAGGAGTTAAAGGTGTTGGAAAACAAGCTTTCCTTCAAGACAAGTCTGCATATAAGCTAATTATGTTAGACTTGTTAATTTCAGGGAGTTTAATGCAGACAGAGTAAAAATGTGCCTCTTGGAGGCATTTCTGTGTGTCAGAGCAGATGCCTTTCTACAAACGAAGCTTTCATCACTGCTCTTTCCAAGCCTTACCTCACTGTAAACGGAGAACTAGTGTCTTTGGGACCACAATGGCATTTTGTGAGCCTCACAATGGTATTAATCAGCAGGTTGTTTTCCATATTGAAAGTATGTGAAAACAAGGAAAAATCAAATTAAATACTGTGAATGTTCCACAATGAGAGAGGTCAACTGGAAAAGATTGCTCAGACTCCTTGAATCTCCATCTTTGGATGGGGGTACTAAAAAATTGCTTGAACAACCACTCGGACAACCTGATGTAACTGAGTCTGCCTTAGAGCAGAGGGTTGATGTAGAGACCCCCAAGAAGTCCTTCCCAGCCTAGATTTTCTGTGATTTCAATATCTCTGCTTCCAAGGATTTTTGAAGTAAAATTCTCTGCCTAGAAACAGTTGCAGGTGCTTTCTTTAATATTTGAATAAGTATTAAAGTATTATTATTTACTTTTCAAGTAAACCAGTATTGCTACATGGTAGTGACAACCAATTAATGTCATGTTGATGGTTACTGAGGGTTTTTTTTAAGTTTTCACATTTAGTTAAAGATTGTTCTTTAGACTGAAGTTGCTTAAAGGATTGTGCTGAACATCAGCTATGGTCAAATATGTTCTGACTGTGTGCATGTGAGCCAACTGGGAATGATTTTTTTCACAGGCTGTTGGAAGACTATATGAGAGCCATAGAAGGTGTGAAAAAGCATCTTCTTCAGAGATCAGAACCCAAGAAGCTTACTTTTGTAGGAGAGCTTGCTCATGGCCATTTCAGTGCCAAGATGGTAAGAAATACAACTGCAAAAGAAAACAGAAAAATCATTACAAAATTTAAGTAAAACCCAACATAGAGGCAAATGCAAAGCTTTCCCCTCTCCAAAAAAAACCCCAACAAACCAACCAACAAAACCCCAAAACCCAAGACTATAACCCAAGACACATCTGTCCAGTGTGATGGCAGTAATGAGTAACTGCCTTATAGATACTAACCGCATGTGCAAACTGGGGGCCTTCTGTATGAGTTACTCTAGTAAACCCATTTTGTTCCTTCAAGACTGAACATTTTGGTGCTGGAATTAAATTTTCTTTCTGTTTTGGTCATAAAATTCCAGTGTCTGAAATTGTTGAGACAATACCTATTTTATGTATTATTCATTTTCCATAATTCAAAAATATATGTACACACTTGCACACCTGTGTTTTCAGATTTGCTTTCAAAAGAAGCATGTCATCTAATAGTGTATTATGGGGTTAAAAAAAAATAAATTTGGAGGTTTCTATCCGTTAACGACCTCTTTTTATTTTCCTACTGGGAAGATTCTTGAGTAAAACAGTATGCTGTTTGCTGTAGGGAAAATGGATTGATCTTAACCCTGTGCTCCTGATTTGTGCATTTTAAGGTCTTTCAGTTAAAAACCTCATGCAAGTGCAGGTATTGTATGTGTGTGTGGCTTGTCTGAAAGACAGGTGATGTGTTATTAATATACGTATAGCCTTTCCTGATGTAATATTTTTAAGATACTCAGTTCTAGTTTTCAGCATGTGCTTCTTGGATTTGAATTTCCCAAAAGCTCTCCAAAAAACCTGCTGTGAGTAAGACCAGAGTCTGGGTTTTGGGTAGAGGGGGCTGCCCCATCCCAAGATAGGACAGAACTTAATTGAGACAGATAGATTTGGCTTGGGTATCTGTACATGTCAGAACACTTTCTTCTGTTTCAAGGAGTCAGATTTTTGGTTTTAATCTATTATTATTGGGTGAAAGGCTGGACAGGTCTCTTACCCTGGCCAGCTGGAAAAATGTGGGATGTTTGGCTCCTATGTCTATGCTGACCTTTACAACCCTCAGCTTTCCTTAAGGACTGGAAAAAGCTTTTAAAAGGTCCATGCAGGGGCATCAGAGTGGTTTTACTATGTTTTTGGGTGATGAGACCTGAGCTTTGATTCTGAATGTTGAGAATCATTTGAGATGCCATATGTGACATTAATCTGCAGTGCTTACTTTCTTACATCAGTGGTAGATTAGCCCCAGAATGAGGACAACCAAGCCTTTAGGTGGTTCTGTTGACCCCCTGCATGAGCTGATATGACATGTATGCTTCTGGTAAACCAAAAGACACTCTCCTTCCCTTCAACATGACCTGAGACCTTTTTTCCAGAAACTTGTCATAAAACACATTCTTGTACATTTTTGAAATTAATGATTTCTGTAATAATGCTGCCTGCCTCATGCTACATTACATCAGATTGTTAAAAAGTTATCTTCAAGTTGTTGGTACAAGAAGTGTGTTTTGAAGAAGAGAAAGAATAAAAAAATTAAAAAGACAAAGGTACACTCACACCCCCCTACCTCCCCTTGCTGTTTGATGTGTAACTTCTCAGTAAGTTGTCTTGTCTTGCAGGATCACTTGGTTTGCTTCTTGCCGGGTACTTTAGCACTGGGAGCTCACAATGGACTGGCTGCTGATCATATGAAATTGGCTGAAGCTCTTATAGAAACCTGCTACCAGATGTATGCTCAAGTAGAGACAGGCCTGAGCCCAGAGATTGTACACTTCAACCTCCATGCACAGAAGGGCCACAAGGATGTGGAAATAAAGGTGAGCAGATAGCTGGCCTGAACTCCAGTTCCATGATTTCTCCGTAGCTCTATTCTGCTGTTGAACTCCCGGCCAGATATTAGGGATGGTGTTTGTTGTGGAGCAGTTAATTCTTTTGCTGCCTTGCCTTCTAGCTGTACCCTAGGCTTTGGTTTTAGTTACCCCAGCAGTATATTTAGAAGCTGACTTATGCGTAGCAAACTCTTAGGAGCAGATGGAGATGGGAATAATTTTTTTTCTCCCTGCATGCATCCTTGAGGAAATTCCCTGTCTGAAATACTCTTGCCATTTTTTCTCTTGCAGCCTGCAGACAGGCACAACTTATTGCGACCAGAAACTGTGGAAAGCCTTTTTTATATGTACAGATTCACTGGTGATAAGAAATACCAAGACTGGGGCTGGGAAATCTTGCAGAATTTCAACAGATACACTCGGGTAAGGCCAGCTTATAATGACCTTGTTCTGTCAGGACTGTATTTGCTCACTTGCTTTCTAACACCAACTTTGAAAACATACTGTGTTTCATCAGATAATTGTGGGGGAATTTATAAGTATATACAGAAAAATTGTTTTCTTACAGATTGAGATACACTGCTTAGTCCATATAGTGAAAGAACTTTTATTACATTGATGAAAAAGTGAAATGCAGAAGCTCTAGGCAAGACTACCCATGTGTTAGAATCTCTAGTTTTTAGACTTCAGAAGCTGAGAAGGACATGGCTGGATTAAAAGAACTCTTCAATTAAAGTTGACAAAAAAAATTAGCGCAGAATGGCATTAATGGTTTAATAGGAGGCTTTTCTATTCATTCTGACTGCAGTGCTCGTGGAGATGCCACTGATATGCTGTGGAAGTGTGGTACCAAGTATCAGTGGTCTGCTCTTAAGAGAAATGGATACAAGGCCTGGGCCAGCTCTAATGTAGAAATCACTGGTTCCTTTCTGTATATTTGTCCAGAAACTTGAAAGGAATGTTCTTTGTGGTACTTCTCTACCCTAAGTACAAATGGATATTTTGCTCCATTTATCGAGGTTACTTTTAAAATGCAATGAGATTTTTTTTTTTTCATTACTGAAGTTTTATATGTAAATGAAAACCAAGTATTAAATGAAAAACATGGTGATCTGTTTCCTAGCACTTACCTTCTCCAAGTGCATCTGGATGTTAGGAAGTAAAAAGTTATTTTAGGTTATGTAAAGATACAATTTTTTTTTTTTCCCCACAGGTTCCTACAGGTGGTTATACTTCCATTAACAACGTTCAGAATCCCAGTAATCCAGAGCCACGGGATAAAATGGAGAGCTTCTTCCTTGGGGAAACACTCAAATACATGTTTCTGCTGTTTTCAGATGACATAGACTTAATAAACCTTGACAAATACGTCTTTAACACAGAGGCTCATCCACTCCCCATCTGGGTGCCAGCATAGACTCTGCATCAGTGGATCTTCCAGCGGTGGCATTTTTATCTTCAAGTCACTTTACTTTTCAGGGTTTGACGAGAGATGCTATTATGCACCTTTTTTGACTTCAAACAACAAACAAAAGCTTGGGAGAAGCATCTCTGGTTTGAAGAAACCATGTCAGTCTTAAATCTAATCCCTGGTTCTGCGATGGGCAAAGCTGTGCCATATGAAACTGGTTTCCCTGGAACTGATGATGAGGTTCAGAAGGTAATTGTAGTGTGGGCCATGACATTCTCGGGGCTCTGGTGACCCAGAACTCACTTACGTCAGTGTTACTAAATGCTCATTAAATACTGGGAATGCAGCGAGTTGTCTTAAGGGCACAGGGTTGTTCCTGGAGAGCAGGAATAAGCCTACAGTTTTCTGGTTTATTCTGGATTCACTGAAACACTGGATTACAGAGCCATTCCTTTGTCAGACTGTGACAGTGGTGGAAAGTGGAATAAACAAAGAGCTGTAGTGCTGTCCCAGGGAGAAGCTGTCAGTATTGCTGCTGGTACTCCAATCTCATTCCAAACTCCCGAGCTACGCTGCATCACCTTAGGAGAAGGAAGAGGCAGCAGAGTATCTGTTGAATAGTGTCTTAGTTTTGTAGAGCACTTTGAACAGTCTATTCAAGCTGTGGCTGAAATGAATGGTGAAAGAGAATTTGCTGCTGGTTTGGCTCAAAGTGGTGTATAATTTTGTACAGGTATTGCAGTTTTTTAACTTACCTGCCGGAATGCAGGAGATAATGTGAAATGGAAGTAAAACTACACGTACATTTTATATCTTATTTGCATCAGCTAGACTCAGGTATTCTGACTGAAAGCTGCTTTCTGAGGTTGGGCACTGGGAAAGCTTGTGAGCATATTGGGTATCAGCCTCCTTCCGTCCCTTCCTGTTCAGATATCACATCATGGGTGTTTGTTGACTCAAAACAAGCTTAAAACTGTACAGCAAAGTTCTTGTTGTTTATAATTTCCTGGACCGTGGAGAAATTTTCAGTTATTTTTTCCTTAGGAGTACATTGCGTATTTTCAGTAGTAGTGTTAAAAGCCGACAGTCTAAAGATATTACAGCAGTTCTAGGCCCCAGTAGAATTGGAGAAATTAATTTCAGTTACTTGAAGACAAAGTAGACCCAGGTTTTTTAAGAATCTTACAGGAGCCCTGGGATCTTTCATTTTTATATGTGCACACTTAACAGATTTTAAGCCATGAATTTGGAAATGAGCTTTCTGGATTGCTTTTCCTTTTGGATTTGGACTTGGACATCTGTATTCACGGATGAGATCTCAGAAATGTGATTGTTCATATTTCTGGAAAAGGTTGGTCTCAGTGAAAGTCTCTTTCCCCTGTGGCAGTGGGTGTGATGGGCAGGGCCAGGAGGTGCAGTCCCCACTAAATCCAGGGGTCCCTGGCTGTTAATGGAGCTGACTGAATTTGACTCTGATGGTTTATTTTCTAGTGGCTGAGGGAGGTATTTTATAGTAATTGTAACCTTTGACTTATAAAATAAGATGCATCTTTATTTGTTTTATGCTGATCCATTCTGTTTGCTGGAGTTACAAGTTACTCTTGGGACCACTATTTAAGTCTTTTAGATAATATTTATCATTCCATGTACTAATGGAAATGGAGAAATTTTACAATTTAAATGCACATTTTTCTGTCATCAGAGGGACCCTGTTCTGGGATTGACAGGACTTGACTGGTCAGTGCAGAATGTTAATGTTCCTCCCGTTCACATGCCAGCAGTAACTCTGGCAACGAGCTTCTCACTTACAAGTGCAGTGGAATCCAGTCACTATGGCCTTTGGCTGCACAACTGATTTGCTGCCAAGGCTTCTGTTTTCTTTGGCACAACAACAAATGAGGATAGCGCAGGTGAAATGTGGAAGGAAACACCTTCAGGTTTTTTGTTCAAGCATCTTTGTGCTGCTGAGGAGCTGAGCTTTGGCTAAAAGCTAAAGGCTTAAAATTGGAGACTGAAGAAAAAAAAGAAAAAAAATATAAATTCAGTGACACTACTCAGGGCCTGCTGACCTGTGTTGCTTTGGCCTTGTGCCTTTTGAACCTTTAATTATGACTGTGCTATGGACTGTAAAACTTCCAGAGTTTGGTGTTTCACCCAGAGAGCTGCCTGACTGAGGCAAGAGAGATTTCTTAGAAAGTGGAATACATATAAATGCTTACCAAAAATCTTCTGGTTTTGAAGTTGTACACAAGTCTTAATGTAACCGATTCTACAAATGCGACTCTGGGAGTCTGTGTGATATTTTTTTTTTTGCCTTATGAGTGGCTTGAGAGTAATAATTCATTTCCTAATGAGTTGAAGGAGAGAAGAATAAACTGTCACTTTCCCAAACATGTCTTGTCTTTTAGCTTAGCCTTTGGTCCAACTGATTTCTGTCTGGTTCCTCTGAAGATGTCCGAGTGGAAGTGTGCTTTACTGGTCACCAATACACAGCACTTCAGTGACAGCAGTGCACACCAGGATTCCTTTGTGTAAATCTTCATCTCAGCAACTGGAATCTCTTGGACAAGTTAAAACCAAAACTAAAACACTCCCAACCCACAACCGTAGCTAAGACTCATAGTCTGTTTTAGATAACTGGTCACTAGTGGAGCTCATCATGACACTGACTGTGTCAGTCATGACCATACCTCTGCTCTTCCACTAGCCCTCTAAAATTTCCTTTTCCTCTAAAAATAATTCTGTTTCAACCTTAAGGTGCCTCATGCAACCATCCTGTTCAGGGCTGTGATGGTTCTTGGACCTTCCAGGCAAGCTTTTCATATTGCTGCCCTTTGTAACAGCTCATTCTGAGCAGGCAAGCACAGAGCCCAGACAATGTGGTTTTGGCTTCTGTCAGTGATTTGGCCTTTTGCGTTTCTTTTGATGCTCAATGAGGTGTAGGCGGGACACTTTGGAAAAGGGAGTTCCCACCATCATGGCAGAGGAGAGACTAGTGTCCCAGTCAGCCTTGAACCAGCTCAGCAGGCTGCTGTGTCCTGTGGCAGCTGTACCCAGGGGCTGCGGGGATGCAGGGGCTCAAGGCTGGGTGCCCGCTGCAGCTCCTGCGTGCTGCTCCCGCACCCGCTCCGTGCCTGCAGATTTCACCCAGCTGCTGATGATCCCGGCTTCAAGCTTGCGCACCTCCCTGACGGACGGTGGGTCGGCTGGGTTGTGTCCCCTAGGGAAAGCAGAGCAGTGTCAGTTACGGGACAGTGAGTTTTTGCCTCCTGCATAGGCAGAGCCTGTGATCTTAAGGACAGAGACTGACTGGTTTGTGCTTCACATTTATGCCCTGGAAACCAAGTTGCAGTGTCAGATCCCCAGTGCAGTTGGGCAGCAGCCCCAAGCTTGCCCTTGCACTGCTGGCTGCTGCCCCCTCTGCTCCAGGCCCAAAGGCAGATGGCTGATGGCCGGAGGCACCGGACTACTTCACGTGACTGATTGCTGCAGGCTGTCTCACACTTGTGCCAACGCCTGTGCAAGAACATGATCTAATGACAGTAGGTGAGCTGAGTGCCAAGTTCTGCACAGCTCAGCATCCCTTGAGCCCGGTGCTGGGGAAGAAGATCACTCTTCCACATGGGGCTGCAACAGCCTGGAACCCATCCTCTTTAAGTACTTGCCCTGTGCTAGGCACCGGTGAGGCCACACCTCAAATCCTGAGGTCAGTTTTGGGTCCCTCTTGACAAATAAGACACTGAAGGGCTGGAGGTTGTCCAGGGAAGGGAACGGAGCTGGGGAAGAGTCTGGAGCACCAGCAATGGCTGAGGGAGGTGATGGGAGGTTGTAGCCAGGTGGGGGTCAGGCTCTGCTCCCAGGTAACAAGGGATAGGATGAGAGGAAACAACCTCAAGTTGAACCAGGAGACCTTTGGACTGGATATTAGGGAAAATTTTTCATGGAAAGGGTTGTAAAGTATTTGAACATGCTGCCCAGGGAAAAGTTGAATTCACCATCCTTGGAAGCATTCAAAAAACTTGTGGATGTGGCACTTGAGGACATGGTTGAGTGGTGAACATGGTGGTGGCGTTGGGTTGATGGCTGGACTTAATGATCTTAGAGGTCTTCTCCAACCTCAACAACTCTATGATTCTATGATTCTAAAGTATCTCCTGGTTGTTTGGGCTGTGGCTTGCTGAGATCAAATACCCAGGGCATCAGGATTTTGCCAGCCAAAGGAGAGTTCGGTACTTACCGGAGATCAAGGTGATGGGCACCTCCTTTAATGGTCAGTGCAATCAGGGAAGGGCTGAGGCTGCTGTTTATCTGGGAGGAGAAGGAGCAAAGACCAATTCTCACCAAGTTACTGGGAAGAACTGGACATGAGTTCTGAAAAGTGAAACATGATCTGGGCAAGGCTGAGGAAAAGCATGGGAAGACATCCTTGGTATGGCTGGTGTCCACAGCTAACAGTCTGAATGGACCAGATCACCTGGCCCAAAACATTCCCAAGGGAAGGTTTTCCCCAGGGTGGGAACTTTCAGCTGATGCCAGCACAGGCAGTTCGAAGCTGGAAGGTTCTCCTTTGGGCCCATGCACCCTAAGCAGCCTGTTCCTCCTGCAGCTGGGACTCCAAGCCAGCCTAAAACAAGGAGCTTCTGTATTTGATCAGGAGCTCAACTAACTTGAAATCCAGTCCTGGGTAATTTTTGTTTTTAAATTTTAAACTGGACACCGACAGCACTCTCAAGTTTTGTTGAATCTAAGCCAAAACATTTTCTGGTTCGAGTTGCTGTTCATAGCACCCACATGGTCTCACCAAGTGTGCTGGGACTGGAGAGAGCCAGGAGCATATGACTGACAGCACTGAGACCACGTGTGGACACAGAAACACACCAGGTTGTGGTTCAGACCCTGGGTGTGGGGTAAGGAAGGTCCTGCTGCTGCACTTGTTCCATTGGTATTCCTGGCTGATGGACACTACTCAGTGTGTCTGTCATCAGTCCCGAGATTCCTCAGTGGTTCACCAAGAAACAGCTGCTCACAGAAACTCACGCTAAAACTGACTCGCCAGTGCTGCTCTGAAAGGGAGGGAGGGTGGTATGTCACCGGCAAAGGCTGCTTTGTGCTCAGGGTGAAGGAGTGCACATGCTTACCCCACCTCCAGCCCATGGGTCCAAGTCTCCATTTGAAAAAATGATGTTGCTTGCACTTTTCAGGTCTGAAATTCAGAGAGTTCATAACTGAGAGGTCTCCTTCCCACCCAGTTATCCAAATGTGTTTGGCTTCTGCAGCAAACATGGCCAAGCACAGAAAATATTGAAGAACTGAACAAATTATTGGTAGTTTTTACGTTTTCCCCTTCTGTCCCAAAGAGATACAGAAAGGTCCGTTTGGCTCAAGTCAGCACAAGGCCGTGACTTTCTGCCATTAGTGTGCTGTATCTGTCCTCCTGGGGCTCAGCTGGACAGAGAGGGTAACACAGGGAGACAGCTGTAGGGTAACACAAAGGGACAAGCAATCAGCACAACTCACCTTCTCCCCAAAAGTTTGTCCGCAGCCAGTGTGCTCGTGGCCTCACACGCCACTTGTTCCAACAGTACTGCTCGCGCATGGCCTCTGTGAAGGGCATCTCAGGGAACATGTCCGTCACATTGTTACTGTTAAATGTTAAGTTGATCTCGGTGCAAACCTAAGAGAAGTACAAGAGCTGCCATGGGGCAGGGGCATAGCCAGGACAGCAGCTGAAACCTGTTGGTGGCTCCAACCCCTTACCTGGTAGTCCCAAGCCTCTGCGTCCGAGCCGATGCCACAGCCCGTGGGGTCAGCACAGGACCGGTACAGCTGGTATGTGTCGTAACACTGTGCCAAGCCGGAGGAGTTGTAGAACACCCCTGCCAAGTGGGAACACAGCACAAAACCAGTCAGTAACTGCGGTCTCACCCACCACTTCCCACATGAACTTCATGGCCAAAACCAAGCCAAGGGCTGAGTGAGTGTGCAAGGATGGGACAGAGCTCACAGAGCCCGTAACTGCGAGGTTACAATCCAGCTTTATGGCAAAGCTTTTACATGGGGCTGACAAATTCCTCCAGGTGACACAAACTTGGTTATTGCCCCCAGTTCAATGAAATACTGTCCTGTTTAGACTATTTCCTTTGTAATGCGTTAAAAGCCTGGACAGCAGGCAGGGCTTCAGCTATGCCAGGTTCAGCAGGTCCCTCAGCTTACTCCTCCAATTTCCCAAGAAGAAAACTTCCAAGCCATGCCATTTTGATATTTTATTCAGTTTCTTTTGAGGCTCTGATTGCTAAATGTGGATCAAAAATCTGGCACCCTGAAGCCCTATGAAGTTCTACCAGATGCTGGGACACTGGTTTCCTTTATCATGAACCAAGCAAACCTGAAGTGACATCAATACCACTTGAGACATGATATGATGGGTAAGTGCTGGTCTGGTTCTCTGCAGGCAGAGGAATGGATTCACATTCAGGAGACGGAGCATTATTGTCCTGGAAGCAGTCAGTGGACAACCCTAACGCTGTCCCCATTCACCTGTTTCCAGTTCAGCATCACAGCCCATGGCACTACGCTCTACCTGGCAGGAGGTGGGCTGCTGCAGCACATGCAGAAAAAAGACAGTGTTTTGCTGTATGACACAGAGGGGCAAGTATGAAGAAAAGCCAATCCCCTGCCTTAGGTTCTGGTGGATCATTCCCCTTGCATGATTAAACTCCAAGTGAATGCAGCTGGGGAGACAGGGAGAGGCATGAGGTGCTCCCCTGCAACTGGGAGGAAGAAATCCAGCCTTGGCTTGTTCATCTCAAAGAAACAAGACTCCTACTCTGCCTCACAGAAGAAGCAGCATGTCAATACATCCAGTAGATCTGACAGTGTTTGCCAAGACATAAGTGTTTTAACAACTCTTCTAGCTGCCAGCCAAACATCTTTAGCAGTGATTTAGGATTGGTACATTTCTGACTTGGTGCACATACAAGGATGTGTATTTATTTGGACAAAAAAAAAATTAGCTCCCAGTCATACTAAATTGCATTAAACCTGTAAGAATTCCTTAAATCTTTTTTTTGTGTGTCCTTCAGAACCTGTTTTTCTGAATAATGACCAACGTAGAACTCATTTTTCATAAGCAACTTGAGAGATTTTATGAGTAACTCTTCAAAAGTTCTTCGAATTCTATCTCTATTAATAATTTCCGTACAAACACTGCTGGCTGACAAAATAAGTGCTCACAGAGATAAATGTACACGTGTGTATACATGATGCATTTAAGATTGCCTTGCCCCTGGATTAAGACCACAGGACACTGTGATGACAACCTTGTCCTCAACAAGTAGACCAGGAAACTTCCTTCAGTGAATGTGCACTGGGCCTGTTACTGCTGGAGCCAGAGTATGGGTAAACTCCTAGAAAAGAACTAAGTATCTCAGAAGTCCACATCTCATGGACAGACAACAGGCTAAGGGGCTGCAATGCCTGAGAAACATGACAAGAATAAGTTGGGAAAGGTGAGAGAATGAACCTATGGGCCACTGTGAAATATCCTGACAAACAAAATCAACAAAGGGCAAAATGTCCCAGAGGGAGATCAGAGTCCTACCAGCTCCCCTGACACAGTAATGTGACAGCTCTACTGATAGGTAATTCTAGAACACATGGTGGTACATAAAAGATCAAACTGATAATATTAACTCACCAACAAGAGCAGCCAAGCCTTCAATTGGGTCTTTGTGGGCAATAATTTGTTCACAGCCAACCTGGGTGAGATACATTACAGGCAAATGGCAGACAGAACAGTTACCAGTTGCTTTGTGGAAGGGCTAAACTGGAAGATTCCTTAAAATTATCATTTACACATTTTATGGTTCAGCAGCTTTCCAAGGGCCTAATGCAACAGGTCTTGAAATTTTTAGCTTCCTCCCCTGTAGCAACGAAATACATAGAAGCAAGAAGACAGGACAATGGCAGACAGTTCCTTCACCAAGTTAGGGAGCTGTGGAGGGGCCACAGTGATATGCAACAGTTCCTCCTACAATCAGAATATTTTAATGCCCTTTTCAGGGAGTGGGGGAAATGTGCAGAATAATTATTTCCATCTTAGAGGTCATTAAACAGACACTAGAAGGAAACTGGGTGCCCAGTGGAGCCGGAGGCAGCATGTCCAGAGTCCCAGTGCAGCAGAGGCCGTGTCTGTGCGCTCCAGGTAGGACTAGAACTCTAAATGCCACAAAACCAGAGGCAAATGAAGTCCCATGGGCTTGACAACACACCGGAAGACACCAAGAATTGCAACAGCCTCCGGTGATTTGGGATCAAAGCTGGTACCTTTCAAAAGCAGCTGGTGTCTTAGAGGTCTTTGTAAACCCCTGAGAACTTGGCCCTTTTCCCACACTTTGCCATCTCTGATTCTCTTGAAAGTTCACACGTTTCCCAGTCTCCATAGCAGCAGGTTTTTTCCTGCATTATACCTGAGGTATGTCAGCTTCCTGGGCAATACTTAAAAAAGAGCCTGATTTTTACATCTCCAGCCCTACCAACCAAGAAAAATACATCTCTGAAAGCATGTTGAGATGGGCTACAACAAAACTTCTTTTTTCTTGTTTTAAAGCTACAAGTTTTTAGTATTTAAAAGCTGAAGTCAACAAGCTTGCACAGGTCTTTGTGTCTAAGGAAAAGGCAGAGCAGGGTAGGAGTGACTCCACCAAATCTCACAGCAGCACATTTCAAACGCATCACAGAGAAGTTTCAATTGTGTAGATTTACTGTCAGACTGGAAGGGCTGCAACATCCACCACTACTGCTGTGACCATCGCCAATGGTGTGTGCCTCACGGTGTCCTAAACTCCAGTCACCCACTCACACCAGTGTCCTCACCTTCACTGGATTGGCAGGGAGGTGACCCATGAAGTCGGTTTTGTATGGATAGTCCATCATGGCCATCATGGTGAAGGCATTTCTAGCAAACCCAAACAGCTGGTAAACATCCTCCTTGCTAGAGATCTTATTGCATGTGACCATTTTGCTGCTGATCTCATCATAGGCTGCAGAAGAAAGGAAAATGAAAGACACCATCTTCAACAGAGGAAAGTAACACCAAACTTCAGCATCTTGTTTCACTCAGGAGTAAGAAGATGCTGTAATGTAAGATGAGGTTTTTAGTGGAAAGGACCCATTACATCTAAATTTACACACGTGAATGGAACGTTCAGGCACAGCCTTCCTGAGCAGTGTCACAACCTCGTGTGGCCCACAGCCCATGCTCTGCCCCTCATGGAGCCACTGATACCTCCCTGGGGAGCCTGGAGGAATCAGCACCTGCTGGGACAGAACTGGTCCCAGCTGAAACAGTGAGCAGAGCACCTTGGTACAGCCTGTCCTCGTCAGTGCCCTGATGGCTGCTCCTGCTCACGCCTGCACGTCCCTTCCCTGGCAGGGCTGCTGTGTCCCACAAGGCAGGCTCCCCAGGCAAGCTCTCATGCAGGAGAGCAAGGTACAGCATATAGGACCCAGTGAGATTCAAAAGCTGAAAAAACTGGCAGGGGGAAAAAAAAACCTAAAATACCCCAACCAACCAACCCCCAACCAAACACCATGCCCCTCCAATTAAAAAAAAAAAAAAAAAAAAAAAAAAAAAAAAAAGGAGCTACTTGGGAGGAGGGTGGTGCATCTGCAGTAAGAACTACCAAGTGAGAAGAGTCCTCAAGACATGCCTTCAAACATCAATGGGATGCAGAGGTCAGCTGGAGTCAGGAAATTCATCTTTGAAGACATTCCTTCAAGATGTACCCATACACCTTTGCTTTTCTGCAGTGGAAAGCTGCTCCCTTCATTTTCATCCTCTACATTTTGGAGTCACAGTTCCTGCCCCCACCCTGCTCTACAGCTGACCACTTGAGCATGGCTGTTTTTGCTTGGAAACCCATGGCCTGGGACCTGACTCTGGAGACACACTTGAGAGCGGAAGCCTTAAATATGACCACCTTACCCTCAGCTGTAGGAAGCATGGCCCCAGGCAGAGCTGGAAGAGCTTGACTAGTTAACAGTAACATTCTTCCTGCTGTGACCCAATGCTAAAATGGTGTTTTGATCCCTGGGCTCCTCTGGCAGTTCCAGGACCAGCAGCAGCAGCTGGGGGGCATACGGCTCCTGTCATGCAACATCACAGACCAAGGCTCAAGACAGACCCAGAAGCCACCACATCTGTCCCAACACCATGCACAGCTTCCAGGAGATGCTGCATCAGCCCATGGCATCTGGTCCAGCCTACTTAGGAGCCATTGAGGAGGTCTTCACCAGTCTGTCCTAACTGTCCAAGACTGGAGATGGAAGGGACTTGGATGACTGCTTCAGGACCTAGACTGCCCTCCACATATTTCTCAGATCTGTCCAGGGAGCTAAACCACACAGCTGTCATACCCACCAGAACAGCTCTTAATGGTGTGAATATTGAAGACAAGTATCTGGTGAACCATGTGGCTTTACTAGCATAAAATATTGGCGGTTTTCACCTGCAAGTGGTTTTGCACTTTGGTGCAGAAAAAAAAGGTTTAATTAACACCGTGCAAAGCTCCACAGAGCTACTTATATTTTGGTGTTGGTTACCAATTTTAATGCTAATTGAAACTGTTAATAATAAAAAAAAAATCAATTGTGCAAGCAGAAAGAGGAAGCCATGTGGGCACCTGCACCAATTTATCTGAACAACTAGCTGAGGTAAAGCTGTATCAACTTCTTCCCCCCGTGGCTGGGAATGCTGGCTGCCCTTGGGAGCCATCTGCAGGGCTCTCTTCTTACCTCCACTCAGGCACAGGTCCTTGATCTGCTGGAAGGCTTTACGGACAGCTGTGACACATCCTAGGCTGGACTTCTGAAAATCCTGAAGGGACAGAAAAGATACGAGATGACGGTTTCCCAGAGGAGATACTTGAAGAGGCTGCAACGGAAAGAACTGCCAGAAGGACCAGAAGATGACAGAGGTTATTGGCTCACTGGTCAGCACCTCATCGGCATTTCCAGGAGCAGCGACACCAGTGCTTCTGCCTCGTCCTTCAGAGAGTCAGCATGTCTCTCCAGAAGCCAACGCTCTGCACAGCTCAGGCCAAGCAGCAGCTGTGTCACCAGGTCTGGCTGGGATGAGCTGTCAGACAGAACACTCTGCCTTTCACGGAGCATCAGGCTGAACGTGAAGCAGCAAAAGAATACGAAGCACGCCTCAGAGAAGGGGCCAGGCTGCAAGGGCCATAAGGGGTTTGGTGTTTTTAAACACAGAGCAGAGTCCTTGAAACTGCACTTTGTCTGTGAGAAGGAGCCATGGGAGAAGTCAGTTATGCATTGGGAGTACAAGACCACGATCTGCTTTTCTTCTTAAGCCTGCTAGTGGCCTGCCAAATGACCATGTCCTTTTTCTTGGGAAAACCGTTACTGATCCTGAAGATCTGTGGTTGGTTATGGTGGATCAAGTTGTTTCTGCGATTGAAGACTCTAGGAACCCAAGCTCTTTGTCCTCTCTCAAGTTGTAAGGCAGATTTAGATCAGCTGGCAACCAGTGTTTTGTAACAAGAAGAATTATTAGGGCTCTTCTGAGGTCCCTTTACCCTGCTAGAGCAAAGTAAGTAACCACAAATCACTAGCTAGGCCCAGCCTCAACTAAAAAATAGATTTGGGACCTTTTCTTCCTAATTCTGCCTTTGTCTGATAAAAAAGTTTAAAGAAATCATTGTGGGGTTTTCCACAGTTTAACTGGGCATACCTTTAGGAGTTCCAAATATCCTTCTGGATGTGCTTATTGATCTTCACCTAGTAATAGCTCTAACTGAAGCGTGGGAATCGTTTGGCCTGGGACAGAGGAGCAGGTCCGCTCTGGCTGCAGTGATGGCTGAGCTCTCCTCTAGGCACTGCTGGGCTGCCACCAAGCACTGCCTGGCACAAGGACCCTTTTAAGCTCACCCCCAGGCCCTTACAGACCAGAAGCTGTTTGGCTCAGCAGAGGCAGAAGGAACTGCAGCCATTCCAAGGAAAGCTGTTCGCCTCCAGGCTTCCAGCTTTACTCTTGACTCACACCCAATTCAGATGTGTGATCCAAGTTGATGGCCTAAGTAGCTGCTGCAACACTAACCTCAAGGGAAGTAGCAGGGGCTGTATGTGCAGTACTCATACCAGGGGTTTTGCCAGCTGCAGGCAGTTGGCATATATAACCTTGTCCTACATGAATGCAAAATCAATTTTCTGCCTTTAGGTCACCTTCCCTGTGAGCCAAAGGGAAGTCTGAGTCACAGGGTAGGACAGAGGGAAGAGTCGTTCCACAATGACTCGTGAAAGGTTTGTGCCTTCATTGGAGTTAACAGCTCTCACGGGTGTTCTCAGCAAGAAGAACAATTTGGATTTCAGACGCATAAATTGCAAATCAGAGCAACCTCCACACTGAAGGTGGAAGGGAGTACTTTGAAACCACGGAGTGCTTGCTTAAGAGCTCAGCCCAGAGCTTGGCTTATTGCTGCAGAGAAAACAGATTTTTAAATTAGCTTGAAAGTTTTTTCACGTGAAAAGGTTAAAGCCCTAAATTTGAGGGTGTGTAATGACTCACAGCATATTCACAGCTGAAGCAAGACAGGGATGCTGAAAGGAAGTTGCTTCAACCAGGGAAGAATTCCCACTGCAGGACCTATTAGCTGACTAAATTGAAAGGAATAAGACTAATGTGTCTTTACAAACAGACTGTGAATCTGCTTGTAGATAGGGCCAGAGACTTAGGGAAATAACAGACGATACTATCAGCGCTAGAAAATGTTACTAATTGACATGGACCATCGCTCAGCCAAGGCCATGTCAAATTCCTGAACTTAGAGAAAAAGAACAAAGACTTAATAGAATTATGAATAGNTAGGATAAAAAGGGGGCTGCATCCCCCAACAATGTGAAAGACCCCATGGGAAATGCCCCATGGCCTCTCCCTTTATTTGAATAAAATTACAGGAGTCCTCTGTCTCCTTTTCAGACATAAACCTCTGGCGCTGTGAATTTTTCCGCACAAAATGATATTACATTTTTTGTTTTAAAATGTATAACTCTAAGACAAGACATCTATTATTCTTTTATACACTTAGGAGTTTCAAATATGTTTATTTTCATATAACAGTCTCTTCTTTATACTTACTGGTAAAGCTATCTGTTGTGTAAGTCTCTGCACAGAAACAAGTTGTTCATGTACGTAAGTAAGAACAAAAAGACCAGAAGTTGCATACACAGGTGTGGTCTTCAAAGTGGAGAATAACAGCAAAGTAACACAAGAATGACAAGAATATATCAACAAAGATTAATCACCTCCAGACCAGAGGGATGGGGGAGAAGAATGCTAAGGTGGCCCAAAGGTAACCTAAGACTAAGTAGCAAGGTAAAAATCACCGCTGAGGCATCTCACATGCTAATGTCAGACCACCCTAGTATAGTGAACCAGGCACTGACTGGAGCGTGTGCAGAAAAGCATTGGTTAAGTTGACCAGTGAACAAGTTCTGTGCAACTTCTCTGTTGTAACTTGTATCAAAGCCTGCAAACTCCCCAAAGAGAGGTGTCAGCTTAATGAACTATAGCCTAGCACTAATTCCAGGCAGAAGAGCATGAAAGGTCTCAGCTCTGTGTGCTCATTGGCTCCTGCACCAGGCACAGACCTCAGCCCCAACTGAGGGACAACAAAGGTAGTTCATACAAAGCCATCTGTGTCACCCAGATCTAGAAATTCATGTCAAAAAAGAGGCAGAATAGACACCATCACAAGATTTCAGTATAACCAAGTAGTACATTTCTTTCCTTACAAGATAATTGTAAGTCAGTTCTAACACCAACTTTTCATGGCCTTAAACTGCAAAAGCCACATTTAAACTTTAGTTTAAGTGATCCCAGGACACCTTGCACATTTTTAGTTATGAAATGAAGATTTCCAAGTTCTTCACTGAAATGCAATCACCTTGGACTACGGAGATGCTGTGAATCATTGGTACCAATGCAAAATACAGCATTCTGGGAGAGGATTTGAAAAATAAATTATCCAAAAGGGGTTCAGCAAGGCACAAGGGAAAAATTTCAGGCTGTAATATGGTCAAGCCACTCGAAATGGGAAAGTGAATTCTTAGTGGTACTAAAGGCACTGGCACGGAGTTGTGCTGCTCGGAGCAGCATCTTCGGACCCTGGGCTGCCCCAGTGCTTAGCCATCCTGCAGCTGCTGTTTTTCCTTGCAGGTTGCCATTTAATTGCACTCCCTGCTTAGCAGTGATGCTGTGAAGACAGATGTCTATTTAAACACCTGGGAAAGAAAAAAGAAACACCATTCCTAAAGGAAGAAAATACTGCTTCTGAAAAGAGATGTTACTTACTGCTGTAACATCTCTGAAGAACTGGGTGGGCTCTCCAAGCCCAGCCACAGACAGCAGAGGAGCACTGGCGGCTAATGCT
The DNA here is from genome assembly GCA_013398115.1 of Falcunculus frontatus. Classification (NCBI taxonomy): domain Eukaryota; kingdom Metazoa; phylum Chordata; class Aves; order Passeriformes; genus Falcunculus; species Falcunculus frontatus. The sequence goes on from VZRV01003464.1 coordinate 51,639, forward strand.
CCAGCCACAACATTTGGGTATTTCATCCTCAGGTAAGCGCTCAGCATTCCTCCATAGCTGCCAAGGAGAGAAAACAGTTATTTCCTTTAACAGACAACTTATATTGTAATAACTCAGAAGTTCAAGCCAACGTTTACAGGCTCGCCTAACCTACAGTAACAAGAAGCTCATGGACATCTGTGATGCCTCATGTTTTCACGCACGCTCTGTGATATGTGTGATGCTCATGGATATCTGTGATGCTTTGTGCCTCATCCTCATGTTGATCCAGTTATGGCCAATAAGCAGCACACTGTGCTCTTACTGGCCTTTCCCCAAATGTTCACACCAGCTCTGGTGGGAACACAGCAGCTCAATTTGCTTCTGAAGACAAATGTAAATCCTGCCCCAATATTCAACTTTGCACCATCCTGAGCATGTCCCGACAGCTTCACAGCAGAGCAAAGAAGGGGTCCAGTGAAGGGCTCACTGTTCAAAGAGAGAAGACACACTGTAATTCTGCATACAGAATGACAAGAACTAGTTAGAACTAGTCAGAACTTTGCCAGGCTTTCGGCAAAGGGTGTCCCTGAACATGGCAAAACAGGCAGCCCTCTCGACTCTTGGAAAGCGGAGAGTATCCTCCCCGGGCACCCCAAATAACAGCTGCATACTTGATCAGTGCAGATACAGGGAAGGGGAAAAGGTAACAAATGCCACAAGAAAAGTCAAAGCTACCTTGGTAGCTTCAGTGCTGGGTCCACAATCTACATGTGGATCAAGGGCTGCTAGATAGACCCAAGATGACAGAAGTTACTAATTTGCTGGTGGTTGCGGAGTTCATCTGAGGCCATTGCGGGTGGCAAATGACATCCCCAAAACACAGGTTAAACCTGGTCTAACTCCAAGCATAGAAGCACTCAATCTCCCTCCCTACCACCTCAAGTGGTTCAGTAAATACCGTTCCCACAACACCCACACGTAAAGCGATTTGCATATCTCTAGCCCTGGTCTTGGAGACTGGCATTACCTGAAACCTGCTGCAAGTAACTTCATGTTAATTTGGCACAGTTATAAGCACCAGAAGAAGTCTGTTTTTTCTCTCCCAGGGGAAATGCTGTGCTTCTCCAGCACTGCCATATTTCAGTGTTCTTCATTTGGGTTTAGTGTGTTCAGGGCTGCTGCAGACTGAGCCCTCAATTACACACACAGAGCTGCAGTCTAACATGTGGCCAGCCAGGAGGAGGTTTTGCTGAATCTCCCTCCCAGCTTCCCATCCCAGGACAGCTTCTGGGCCTTTCTACACTAGCTACTGTCCTAATAGTCACAGTATAAACCCCTGTGAGATCAACAGTTCAGTCACCACACCGCAGCCAGCTGGAGGCTTAATGATAACTATCAGGTCAAATGCTTTTTAGCTCACTGCAATTGAATTCAAAGCCCTGTACTTCTGGAAGACTTTTGGAGGGAAGCACCCCTCTACTACAAGAGTGGGGGATCCATCAAAAAACAAGGACATCACATCCACCCAGCTGCAGCACAGTGAGTCCTCTGGGAAAGGACTGCTTCAAGGAACCAAGGAGCAGCAGAGTAGAATTATAAAAAGGCCTACAATGAAAATGGCTGGATGCAGTTAAAGAGGATGTGTTTAATAAAAAGCTGTGTGGCCCCTTGAAAGAATATTTTACCAATTATTAGGTTCCTGTATTTCCAATGTAAAATGTTCTGATCCTGCAGGAGGAATTTCTCATTTTCATAGCATCATAGAATATGCTGACCTGAAAGAGACCCATCAGGACCATTGAGTCCAACTCCTGGCCCTGTGCAGGACACTCCAAGTATCCCACCCTCTGCCTGGGAGTGTTGTCCAAACACTTTTTGAACTCAGAAAGGCTTGGTGTATGACCACTTCCCTGGGGAGCCTGTTCCAGTGCTCAACCACTCTCTGGGTGAAAAACATTTTCTTGATATCCAATCTAAACCTCCTTTGACACAGCTCCATGCTATTTCCTTGAGTCCTGTCACTGGTCATGAGTGAAGAGATCGGTGCTACCCCTCCACAGGATATTGAAGGAGTCAGTGAGGTCTTCCCTCAGTCTCCTCCAGGCTGAACAAACCAAGTGATCTTAGTCACTCCTCACAAGGCCTCCCCTTCAGACCCTTCCCCATCCTCATGGCCCTCCTTTGGACACTAATAGCTTAATGTCTTTTTTACATTGTGGTGTCCAAAACAAGGTGAGGCCACCTCAGTCCAGAGCACACCCTGACCCAGCCAGAGATGCTGGGCCTGATGCCCCCCAGGACACGACTGACTCATTTCCAATTTGCCATTGGACCCCTAGATCCCCTCCCGCAGCTGCTCTCCAGCCTCTTGTTCCCCAATCCATACACACAGCCAGCGCTGCCCTGTCCTAGGCGAAGAACCCAGCATTTGCCGTTGGGAAACTTCATAGGGTTGGTGATTGTCCATCTCTCTGATTTGCTGAGGTCTCTCTGCAGGGCCTTCCTGCCTTCAAGGGAGTCAACGGCTCTTCCCAATTTAGTGTTGTTGGCAAACTGACTTAGTATTCCTTCAAGTCCTGCATCCAGGTCGTTAACGGAGACGTAGAAGAGCACAGGACTGAGGATGGAGCCCTGCAGAATCCCACTAGTGACTGGACTCCAGCCTGGCGTTACTCCAGACACTACAACTCTTTGTGCCGACCAGTGAGCCAGTTGCTCACCCATCACGTAGCATAGTTATCCAGCTGTATGCTGGACATTTTGCCCAGAAAAATCTTTGGGAGAGATAGCATCAAAAGGTTTCCTGAAGTCCAAAATAATGACATTTACTGGCTTTCCTACATCAACCAGGTGGGTTACCCCATCATAGAAAGAAATCAGGTTCAACATGCAGGACTTTCCCCTCCTGAACCTGGCTGTGACCAAGGACTGCATTGCCCTCCAGGTGATTTGTCAATACCTCCCAGAATAATATTTGCCACGATTTTCCCAGATTTTACCGGCACTGAAGTGAGACTGAAAGGCCTGTAGTTTCCAGAGTCCTCCTTCTTGCCCTTCTTGAAAATTGGGACAAAGTTCGCCAGCTTGCAGTCAGCTGGGACCTCTCTGGATTCCCAAGACTGCTCAAAAATCATCAAGAGAGGTTTTGCAATGACATCAGCAGCTCTTTGAGGATTCTTGGATGAATCCCAACAGGCCTTATAGATTTGTAGGGATCCAGATGGAGCAGCAGATCCTGCACACGTTCAGGGTCAACTGGGAGTTGATTATTCTTGCATTCATGGTTCTCCAGCTCAGGGCACTGGGATCCCTTTGGTCTGTCACCCATGGTGAAGACAGAGGCAAAGAATGCAAGAAACACCTCTACCTTGTTTCTGTCCCTGTTTGTGAGGTGACCATCCTCAGCCTGGAACAGGCCAACGTTACTTCTACATTGCCTTTCGCCATTAATGTATTTAAAAAACTCTTTTTATCGTTCCCCACAGTTCTGGCAGCTTCAAACTCCATTAAGCTTTAACTGCATGAATTTTCTCCCTGTAGTGGGGAGCAGTATCTCTGTGTTCTTCTCATGTCACCTGACCTTGCTCCCACTGGGCATACAACCTCCTTTTTCACCTTATTTCCAAGAGAAGATCCCTGTTCAGCCAAGCTGGCCTTCTGCCTCACCTGCCTGACTTTTGACATTAGGGAATTGCTACTCCTGTGCCCTTAACAGGTGATATTTAAAAAATGACCAACACTTATGGACCCCATCACCTACAAAAACATTTTCCCAGGGGACTTTACTCAATAATTCCCTGAGCAGCCTGAAGTCTGCTCTCCTCATGGCCAGAGTCAAGGTTTTGCTGGCACTTTTCCTCATCAACAGAGATTTTAAATTCAATGGCTTCATGGCTGCAGTGGCCAAAACAGCCACCAATCCCCACTTTGCTCACAAAATACTCTCTGTTGACAAGCAGCAGATCAAGAAAGGTATCTTTCCGATTCTGCTCCTTTAAGATCTGTGCCATAAAGTTGTCATCTGGGTTTTCCAGGGAATCTTCTGGCCTAGATTGTACCACCTGCGTGATCCTCCCAGTTGATTTCTGGCAAGCTGAAGTCCCCCATAAGGACAAGGGAAGTTGACTTGAAAGCATCCTTAGTTCCTCAGAGAATAATTTGTTGGCATCATCGTCCTCTGTCTGGGAGATTCAAAGTAGACTCCCACAGTGACACCTGCATTATTTATTTGTCCCTTGATTCTTACCCAGAGGCTTTCAACTGTGTCATTGCCAGCCGTGAGCTCCAGACATTCTATTCCTTCCATTACATACAATGCCATCTCCTCATCTCTTCTGCGCTGCCTATCCCTCCTGAAGAGCCTGTAACCATCCAACAGGGCACTCCAGTCACAGGACTTAACCTACCAGACTTCCCTTTTGCTAATGGTGCCAAATCTCTGGGCCCGGACCAAAGCTTCGAGCTCCTCTTGTTTGTTCCTCATGCTGCATGCATTAGTGTAGAAACATTTCAGGTGAAGTTCATTGTAGCCAACAGCTCGTGAAACAGATTGAGGGACCCCACTAGTGCTTGTTTCCTCAAGTTTTGGCACACCATCCCATTGCTCATCACTGGCAAGCCTGGTATTTTCCCTTTACCCTTTCCAAGCTATTTTTTTTTTTTTTTCAGTTCTGGATGATTCATACATCGAAGAAGTTTAGAAACATCCAGCCAGGGGTGCTTCTCCAAAGCAATCACAAACGGAGACTAATTCCTGATGGGAAAGCAGAGTGGGACCTGGTGATGAGCTCACAGGAGCTGAGGCACAGGCACATCTGCTCTCAATAGGATAGCTTAAAGCTCTGCCTTGAGAACTTCCTTGAGAGCCGAAGAGATCTACGGCAGCATAACTTTGGCTGAGAAAGGATGCAGAGAAGAGAAGGAGCCCACACAACCCTTACCTGCCTCCGAAAGCGATGACGGGGCAGTCTGCAGCACCAAACTGCTGCTTAAGCTCAGTAATAAGCACTGCATAGTCAGCAAGGGCTTGTTCCACGGTGAGCAGAGCAGTCTTCTTCAGCTGTGTCGACTCAAGTCCAAAGGGAAGAGACTTCCCATAGTACCTCTGAAACAAAAGAGATCCACTGTGGCTACACTGGTCTGGGTCTTCTCTGCTTTCACCATAGAGCTGGGCTAAGTGTGCACTAATAGAAGAAATAACAGAGCATAAGGTGTGCTCTAACTTGTTCATAACTGAGGAAGTGCCTTGTCTCCTGCACCTGATACACAGACATCTTCAGGACAGATCCTGGAGTGGATGGCCTGTACATGACAAGCTGCTTCAGTGGGTGCCAAGTGGGTTCTCAGCACATGTATCTCTCACAAGTCCCCACCTACAAAAGGGAACAGGATAATCTCTTCACGCCTAAGCTGATAGACAGTAGATTAAATAGAGTAGTGTGGGAAAGGTTGGCTTGGGACTGTGCATGTTAGAGAGATTAAATATTATCCAAAGAAAGTATCTCTCTACTCCAACATGGAGTTCAAGGCCTGTAGAAACTACTCACAAAAGGAAATAATTCGTGGCATAGGCTGTACTGAAACAGCAGTCTGTATCCTGGAGTGCTGGGAGGCCTAGTAAAAAACTTATTCAAAAGCCATGATTAAGTAAAGAAGATCTGCTGTCATGGAGAGAAAGCTTATAGCAGGTCTGACTCAGCTTCATGGCAAGAAATGGTACCAGCATTCCAGACCCGCAGAAAGCTGAATTTGGTAACACTGAACAGAACAGGACTCTAAAGGATGCATAACGACTAAAATACTCACATGCTCAGCAAAAATGACAAGTGCTTGCTGTTCCTCTGCTAATTCAAATATGAAGTCAGAGTTCTGAGCAAAAGTCCAGATGTCGCCTTCATTGCCAGTATAGAAAAAGATGGGTCCAAATCCTTTCTTCCAGAACTTTGCTGAGGCAAGTGAAAGAAGCAGATTGAAGAAACAAACAAGCAAACGAAAAAACACCAAAACCCACAAAAACCACATAACCCCCCCCAAAACACAACAAAAACCATGTGCATGAAATGAGTCCATTTTTGGTGAGTTTGGGCAGGAGCTTAACAAGGAAGAACTCTGTGAACAGGCTGATTCCTGAGACCTGAGCTGGGACACAAAGGTGTTAGAAAGGCCAGGCTCCAGAAATCTCTCATTTGGGTGGGGGTAAATAAGAGCTTCCATGAGATTAGTACAGGGCCTGAAAATTTCACTTCTGCCTGAAAAATACCTAAAATCTCAAGTTCTGCAAGTCATCTGCAGACAGCTTCCCCCCAGAAAGAGTGATTTCCCATTTATATGCCCTTTTTAGCCCAACTCACTCCAAAATACTTGCACAGCTCAATTTTCACACAAAACTGACATTACGGAATTGCCTGCCTCTTTATGATGCTCCTACCGTGATGCATAAAGTTGTAAATTACATATCACAGGATGGTTTGATGGTGCGATGGGCAGAGACATCTCCCACTAGCCCAGGTTGCTCCAAGCCTTGTCCAATCTGGCCTTGGACACTTCCAGGGATGGGGCAGCCACAGCTTCTCTGGGCACCCTGTGCCAGGGCCGCCCAACCCTCACAGGGAAGAATTTCTTCCTTATGTCCAATCCAAATTCACCATCTGTCAACTTCAAACCATTGCCCCTTGTCCTATCACTACTGGCTTTGGTAAAAAGTCACTCCCCCTCTTTTCACAAGCCTTCTTTAAGTACTGAAAGGCCACAAGGTCTGTCCAGAGCCTTCTCTTCTCCAGACTAAACACACCCACTTTCCCAGCCTGTCTCCAGAGCAGAGGGGCTCTAGTTGTCACAGGACGAGGGGAAGCTTCAGGCAAGCCCTGCCTTAGCCTCAAATTTTGGCAACATTTTAAATTTAAGGAATCGCTCTGGCTCACAGTTCTAATGAGGGCAAACCAGATCTACTTATAAAAATGAATTATTTGTTAAACAGACAAGAGATAACAGACAAAAGATCTTAATCAGAATTACTCACTACACAGTATAAAACTAAAGAACTACTAGTTGATAACAGCATAACATAAAACAGTGCACTATATCAAGGTACCTATATTAAAGATGGCAAAAGAAATAGTATTGATTAGGAGTAAAATGTAATTTACCACCGAAATGATGATAACGTACACAGATTCCTTCATTTAACCCCTGGGGAGTAACCATGAAGCAGACGTCCCTGCTCATGGGAGAAACTCCACACATTTCCAGAAAAATCTATAGTAGATTTCTGCTTTGTGAAAGTTTAGGGTGGCTTTTATAGTTGTAAAGTGAATGGCTGCCAGTCGGCCAAAATCCAGCTTATCTTGTCAGATGTCACTTCAACAGTAAAGTATTTATTGGCAGTTGGGAAATACCAGACCAGTGTTAACCCCACAGCCCAAAAAAACCTCACAACAACACAGCTTGTCCTGTTTGAGTTATCTGACTGGCTAACAAAAAACAGACAAGCTCTTGGGAGAGGGTGAGATGTTCTGCCATACCAGCCCTCAGATCATCTCTTGGCTTCCTCTGAACTCACTCCAGCAGGCCCACAGCCTTCTTGTGTTGAGGTCCCTGGGCCTGGAGGCAGTTCTACAGGTGGGGTCTCACCCGAGCAGAGGGACAGAATCTCCCCACACACCTGCTGCTCACATTGTGGGGAGGAGCCCAAGATATGCTGATATATGTTATATATGTAACACACACGCATATATATATACACCTCACATGATAAGTCATATATCTATCTATCTATCTATGATGATGATATATGAAATGATGTGCTTCATCCTCAGAGCAGTTTATAACTGAAGGCAAATTGAATCTGGCAGGACAAGCTGAGCCGTGATGCCAACGCTGGCTTAGCTAACAAACAGTTGCTCTAATGCTTGCTGACTTTAACAAACATTTGATTTTAGCTTAGTCATAAATTGCACAGGAATTAAGAGGGATAATAAATAGTTTTCTTCAATGACAAACCTCAGACCATCAGTTAAGTGTTGATTTCAACACATTATCCAAAGGGAACCTCCACAGCAGTTGTCCCATGGATGTTGCTGTCACATGAGTCTGTTTCCACGAACAGAGAGGCCCAAATTTAATTCTTGGCATTCTCGGCACAGAATTGCCAAAGCCATATTTGGCTTGGAATGGGATTTGAAACCTCTCGTTAGTGAAACTGCTCCTCTTCATTAACAAACAGGCCAACTGACTCTCTATGCTGCATTTGCTTTGGGTATTGGGTAGGTAACTGGAGTGTTCAGTGTTCTCTTTCCTCTGGCTCTTCTCCTGATATGCTTCATGGCTCCTGGAGTAAACAACTGTCACAGGAGCCAAAACCAAACTAGATGGGCTCCTTAGAAAGGTATCTGGTTTTAGATTGAAATCCTGGGGAACTGCCAGATAAACTCAACAGTATCAGATTCCCTGTTGCGAAATTAGTCTTCATTTTCTTGCTGATAATCTGAAAAGTCTCATTGCACAAAAAACAGTAGAAGGAAATGTAATCGTAAGAATTTTGAGTAAGAAACTCTCTATAAACCAGCAGAAATGCAATGTTAATATTTTCCTCCTCACAAATATTATTCAGCTCTGCCCAGGACTCGCAGATAAAACATAACACTTTAAAAGAAAACAAATAAAAGTTGCACAATGCTTTAAACCATGTAATCCCAACATTCTGTTCAAAAAGGGCCACTTAATTCAAGAAATCACAGCCTTGGGTATGCTCTCAAAATTCACAGGTGCGTCCATATCTTTGGGTTGAACGGATCCATGAATTCATGCCTGGTGAAACACATGACTTGGCACAGGTGCTGAATAAACTGCAGAGCCACAGGTGATGCGAAGGTGAGCTGCAGCATCTGAAGACCCCAATGCAGCTGGGAGGCAGCAGCAGGTGGGCACCAAGCTGGACAATGCTCAGGTCTGTTGCTATTCCCAAGTCCACCTTTGCTCTCTCCCTGCAAATTGCTCCCCAATTCCTCTGTATAGGCAGGGTCGAAAAACGTGACACTGGTTATGGAAACTGCTGTCTTTTTAGTCACATGCAGTTTAGAAAGGCCTTTTCTCTTCTACTGTCAGTAACACGGAAGACACAGCTGGCTCCTTGCTGGCACTGCTCATTGTTTGACATGGATTAAGCTATCTACAGTTGCACGATTTTAAGTAACACAAACCGCTGACCCAAGAGGAGTTACCTTCACTCCTAAAAATCATCAGTACAGAGCGCAACATTTCAGTCACTGTTTGTTTTTCCCGATGCATTCAGAGCACTGAGTTGCACTTGTAAGAGATGCTGGGGTCGGCTGGAGACACACACACAGTGCCAGCTCCGGTGCAAGCCTAACACAGCTCCCTGCTTTTAGTCTGCTCTTGCTCCAGAGAAGCCAGTCCCCACAATCCCCCCCCGCACCACACAGCCAGAACAAACAGAAGGCAAGGAGTGAATCCCAGACTGCTTTGTGCTGGAAAGTGCCTTAAAGCCCATCCTGTCCCACCCCTCTGCCACGAGCAGGGACACCTTCCACTATCCCAGGTTGCTCCAAACCCTGTCCAACCCGGCCTTGGACACTTCCAGGGATGGGGCAGCCACAGCTCCTCTGCGTAACCTGTGCCAGGGCCTCACCACCCTCACAGGGAAGAATTCCTTCCTAATATGCAATCTAAGCCTACTTTCTTTCAATTTAAAGCCAGCCCCCCTTGTCCTATCAGTACGTGCTTTTGTAAAAAGTGGATGAAAAGGAGAGGAGGATATAGACAATGCTGGGGAATGCTTAGCTCGTACAGGGTTGGCCCTTTGCTCACACTGATTCTTGGCTACCCAGTGCTACTCTCTAGCTCCTGCTCTGCTTCGGGACAGAGACAGTTAAAGCTTAAGCAGAAAGGAATCCAGCCCGAAGCCACAGCACCCATGGGACCTACCCGACACCAGGTACCGCTGCGGGAAGGTCTCGTTGCCGCAGGTCTCGAAGCTGAAGTGGTCCCGCACCTGCGGGAAGAGCCGCTCCTCCAGGCCGGGCCGCACGACCCGGGCAGCTGGAGAGGGCATCATCAGAACAGGGGAAACCGACAACAGGCGTTGACACCCGATATGGCACAATCCAGCCTGGGAACCGGGGCCCGGGGAGGTCGGAGCGCCCACTCGGGGCTTCCCAAGCTGGATGAGGGCTCTGGCCCAGCCAGGCCAATTAGGGGTCCCAGCCGGGGCCCAGGAAAGCTAGTTGAGGGTCCCGTCCCTGGCAGGGCCGGGGCTCCGGCTCGGGAAGGAGGAGGTCAGGCAGAGGGGTCCGGCCCGAGGAGCGGGGAGGCATGCAGAAGGGTCTGGCCCGAGATACCCACCGGGAGCGGCGCGGGCGAACGGCAGCGGCGGGAGCAGGAGCAGCAGCAGCACCGGGAGCAACAACACCGATCCCATGGCAGCCGCTCCGCGCGCGCCAGACAGCGAGCTCTCCCGCACGGACACCAGTCACGTGACCCGCCGCTTCGGGATCACGCGGTGACCCAGCGTCCCTTCACGTGACCACGCGAGCGCCACACCTGCTGCGGCTCCGTTATGGCGGCTCGACTCGGCCGCTTCCCTGCTTATCGGGCTGGGCTGGGGCGTCGCGTCACCGAGCCTCCTGGGGGTGGAGGGGGCTGCGCCAGTGTGTACTGCAGAGGCTAAAAAGGCAGCAGATGTGGGAAGCTGGTCCTGTAATTGCAGCGAGGCAAAGGTTCCCTGGCCACTCCATCCTGTGTACGCTTAGGCCAGAGCTAGGAGAAGGGGGCACCCCCTCCCCGATCAGGTGTTTGTTGTGGTCCCTCCCAGGCACAGGTTTGTGCCGTTGCGTAAAAAGCAGGACCAGGGAGCTGAGCCAGCTGAAAAGGAGGTCTGCTTTTTTCCTGTTGAATTAATTTTCTGAAGGATTGGTCTTCAGGTCTGGCTCACAAGAGGAGAGTAGTCCATGCAGAGGCCTGTGCCAGCCCAGGAGGGAAGGCAGGGGCAGCTGAAGCAGGGGAAGATGAGGACGTGCCTTCAAGCAACAGCTGGATTTCTTCAGGGCTGCAGAATTGGTATAGGCCAGGAGAGCACTGTGGGACAGGTGTCTTGTTTCAGTGAGATTGTGATGTGAAAGGCTGAAATGTCTTGACTGGGAGAACCTTGCCATAGTCTTTGGTTTGGCATGATGGACATCAGAAGAAAGGTTTGACCTTGTCTTTTGCTGCTGCTATCTCTGTAAAGTGCTGGGTGGATGTTACCGGGGCTGTGCTAGCTGCTGCCTTGAGCCAGAGCTCAGCATGACGGCACTGGAGGGACAGAGAAGCCATGTCCCTGTGGAGTGTAGGGAGCTGGGAGTGGTGCACAGCTGAGCCTTGTGTGCAGGAGGCATCATGCAGGTTGTGCCAGCCAGGTGACCAAGTGGTAACGTCAGTCCACTTGCAGGCTTGCCAAAAGCTGCACAAAGTGGTGTTACAGCACCAGCCTCCCGATACGATTCTTCAGGAGGTCAGGTTTGGAGGCACTGTAACAATGACATGGCAGTTCACTGAGGAGCGATGTGGCTGCACTGCTCAGCCAGACAAGCTGCTACAGGAAGCTGGGGCTAGGCTGCACAGAGCCTGGCCAGCGTGTGACTGGCTCTGTTGGCCCCCCCTGCTGTCTGGACCAACACCGTGCAGAGGTGGCAGATTGTAGCTCTGCACTTCTCTGCTCAGACACACACTTTCTAGCGTAACTGAAAAGCAGTAAACTGAGGCAGGACCTAGTGAGTGGGGAGGTGCAAACCTTCAGGTTTATTTTTTAGCACATTGTTGACCTGCTGTGGTGGGCTGAGTGACCTCCTCCCTTTTCTCACCGACGAGGTTTGGATTCAGTCTTGTAGGGCTGGAGCTGCCCTTCTTACGTATCTGCGCAATACGTAGTGAAATAAACCTGTGAACATGACACAAAGAAATACTCTCTTTCCAATTGTCTCTCCGTGTCCCCGCAGTGAAGAGTTAGCACTCGGCCCTCCTGCGTCAGCTGTGGTGAGGAGTCAGCAGCACAAGTGCAGGAAGAAGAGTTCTGCTAATAGTCAAATACAATACATGAACTGGATGAACTGTGTCCACCCACCAGCAGATAGCCCACCCTCAAATGCTACTGGAAACAAGGTGAAATGGAAGATACTGGCACTGTACATGATGTCCACATGTGCAAGGCTTGGAGCTGCTCAAGTGTCTTGGTACTACACATGCTGCTGATCAGACTGTTTTGCATACAGCCCTTGGTCCACAGCAGCTAATGAGCTCTAGGAACATGCCCTGGAAGAGTGGCTAAAGCTGGCTCTGGGCCCAGCTGTAGCTGTGTCCTAGTGGGAAGTGCTGAGCAACTCTGCTGTGGTTCCACGAGCTGAGGTCCCACCTGAGGTCCTGGAACACTTGGGGAGGGAAGGGGGAAACTGGTAGTGCTGACAGCCCTGTGCTGGAAGCTCAGTCTTTTCCAAGCTGTTGTACGTTGTGGCTCCATCACAGCCTGCAGGGAGAGTGGGACAGGTCAGGAATTCAGTGCCTTTCGGATGACTCTTGGGTCCAACAGAAAGAGGCTGCAAGTATATTGCACGCTTCATATACATGGATTAGACTGGAAATTACCAGTAATTACCATTTAGGGTAATAGTATCAGGGAGCTTTACTGAGGTGCACTGGCCCCACCCATCATTTGGTCTTTAAATCGAGGTAACGCACTTTTCAGAAAAAGATGCTTGAGGTCAGTCAGCATCAGTGGGGCTGCTGGAGGTAGTCAGGGTTGGAGTAGGAGTCAGGGTGAGAGTAAGCACCAGGGTCTGGTGCTTACAGGAGCTCAAACCAGGACCAATATCTTCCCGCTTCAAAAATCCTGCTCTAGGCAGAAGGCACAACCTGTAATATCCTTCCTGGTCCATTTTTGTCCCCAAACAACATTATGTTTTGTGTCTTCTCTTGGTTGGTGAGTGGCACCTCTTGGAGCTTATCAGGCACCCTCTCACCATGTTAAACTGGCCTGAACTTCATTTCCGTTCGCTTATAGGAGTAGTGATATTCTTTGCCTGTCTTCCAGTTGATGCCATCTGCATAGCTCCCATGCGCACCCATCCAGTACATCCCATTCAAGTTGGAGTAATGGCAGTCATTGTACCACCACGCTCCCTTGTATTCTGTGGCACAGTTAAAGGAGCTCATGTCATTGTCCTGATCTGTTGTTGAAAACGGCATGTCCCTGTGGTACGATAAAGAGTCTCCTGCAGAGAGCACACATTCAGAGTTACTGCAGTAGGGATCACAAATGGGACCCTAATGTGTCTGTGCACCCTTGCTGGGCACCAGTGGTCCTTGCCAGGTGCAAGGCAGATTGTATAAAACCTGCTGCTCTCTTGCCCAGGTTTCCTCCTTGTCTTGGACAAGAGAAGTATCCTGAGCCCTGCTAAAACACATGGAGAATTTATCTATACCTGTAAATCAAATGGGCCAGATCTCCTCACAGGTACACTGGTGTCACTTCTCTTGTAACATTCAGGTTCTCTGCAGCCACACTGAGGTCTGAATTACCAGACAGGGTTGCAGTGTACAAAGCCACATAAACCTGGAGCACTGCTCTCTCAGGTGTTGGTTTCATTCATTCCTGAATGATGGATATTGAATTTTGAAGATTTGTTTACATTTTGAAAATTTGTTTACTTTTTTAAAAAAACCCCAAAACATCAGGTATTAAGAGGATGGAGTGCTGATGCTGGAAGTGTTGAACCGCACCCCAGTCCTGGAAATGCCAAACCTCGCGGGCAAATGTCTCCTGCCAATGTAACCAAAAGCAGAACTTGACCTGGCTGCTGCAGAGCTGTTGGAAAGGTCAATTGGATTGGGTGCTGCTCAGGACCCAATTTGCTCAGGACCTCATTTGCTGTTAAACCATATGGCTGGGCTTGTAGGCGTCACACTTCTTTGGGTGATGGGTGTCCCCCTCCATCCCTGTACCCAGAGGTCCCATGGCCAGCTTAAAGAAATTGACCCAAAATGTAGCTGATACAAGGAGTTTGCATGATACACCTCTGCATAGAAGCCAAACACTTCTGAAATGCTCTAGGAAATAGACTTTCCCAGTGATCTGCCTCAAACTTACCGGCGTTTCCACCAAGGAAGTCTCCTAGAACTAGTCTGTATTTCTCTGACTCTCCTAAAACTCTGAATGAAGCATACTTGGCAAAATAGTAGTTGTTCTCAAAGTCTCTCAGGTCAATGCGGAGTTCACAGGGTCCTAGAAGAGAAGATGGACAGCAGCGGTGCAGGGCGGATGGTGGGTATGCCACTGGATTTCAGGGTGGAGGGTTTAAGGAACTGTGAGCTAACTTGAGAGGAGCTTCCACTGCTTGAGAGATTTTGATTTATTTAAAATTCCTACAGAGCCTTCTATGCCTTTGATGGTCTCCTAGGGAAGCACCTTTTCAGGTACGATATTGGGTGGTCATGGGCAGGAGTCCTGCACACAGCTGTAACTCCAAGGCTGTGTGTGGACAAGATGATGCCATCACAACCAGTCCAAGTGGGAAGATGTGTTGGCCTGTCTCCAGGGTAGATTGTGCAGCCAGTTCATTCTCTTCCCTGACTTCTAGTTTTGCCTTTTTTTAGAGTGCAATTTCCTGTATGCCATGGGCTGCAAGAGCCTGCATCCTGTTTGGGATTAACAGTGGGGGCCTCAGATGGATATGAGAAGCTCAGAGGTCTACAATGACCCAATGTGGTACAGGGGTTGGACTCTCATGGCCCCAGCCCGGGATGGAGGCAGACCTTACCCAGAGAGGTGAGGAAGTGGATGTTGTCATTCCCCATCCAGAACTCCGTCAGCTGGTTGCCAAAGCCTCGTTTGTATGAATCCCAATCTCGCAAGAAGTTCACTGACCCATCCCAGCGCCTCTGAAAAACCTGAAAGAGACCGTCAGCCCCACCAGCCCACCCCTCACTCGAAAGCATCCACAGCACCTGGGGGACACGCCCACCATGGTAAATGCTCCCCTTGCATCAGGACACTTCTGTGGGTGTCTGGGGAGCGAACCCCGCAATAATCCCTCGCTCAAGGATCTCCTCCATATGCCCTTGGAAATGAGGAGGAAATGATTTGCTGATTTAAGCAGGGAGTGGGTCTGTGGCACTCAGCCTGCTTCCAGAGACAAGTCCCGGGGGAATCCCCTGCGTCCAGAGGGATTCACTCTGGCTTGTGGACGTGAACCTCAGCTGTCCTCAGCTGTGTGTTTTCCTCCCTTTTGTTTCTATTTTTGAGCAATCCTTTGCAGCTGTAACAAAAATCACTGTAGGAACATATAAACCTCCCTCTCCTCATCCTACTCACAATCCATCCCCCACCATCCATGTCCATGTCGCAGAAGACGGTGGTGGCATTGCAGCCTTGGGGGTAGATTGTGTACCAGCCACTCAAAATCTTCCCTTTGGCCAACAGTTCTTGGCAGTTCCTGGGTTCTGTGCAAATCAAAGAGATCAAGTGTAAAGAGTTATAATGTGTTTACTGATCCAGGGAGCCTTGAGCCTTTGAGCCCTCCAGCACCCAGCTGGCTCTTTGTACTGCAGGAGCCTAATGTAGAGCTGCTGGGAATCAAACCCTGCCACGGCTTCTGAGTCCATATGTTGCATGGGAGATGGGCACCTCCTAAGAAAGAGATGGTCTAAGGTGCTGAGACTCCTCTCATCTGCAATGACTTTTGGGGGTCTGGATGATGGAGCTGCTCTGAAAAGGATGACAAAACTCATGATCCAGGAATTTGTCCCAGCTCCAGAATGTATGCAGGGCACAGAGAATGTGTGGGTAGTTGACAGCAAAGGAGTTAGTGACACAGAGAGACAGCTCCCTGTGATGCAGTGAACAGTGTTCAGCTCATCCTCTATGGATTGAATCATAGAATCACCCACTGGTTTGGGTTGGAAGGAACCTTAAAGCTCATTTTATTCCACCCCCTGCCACGGGCAGGGACACCTTCCAATAGACCAGGTTGCTCCAAGCCCTGTCCAAACTTGGCCTTGGACACTTCCAGGGATGGGCAGCCACAGCTTCTCTGGCCAGCCTGTGCCAGGGTCTTACTACCTTCTGAGTAAAGAATCTCCGCCTAATATCTAATCTAAATCTCTCCTCTTTTAGTTGTAAATTGTTCCCCAGTGTCCTGTCACTGCCCATGTAAAGAGTCACTCTCCAGCTTTTTTATAAGCACCCTTTAAGTACTGGAAGGCCACAATGAAGTCTCCCCAAGACATGCAACGCTTTCGAGTACGTACATTTTTATATATATATATATATATATGTGTTGTATACTTTTTTCCCTCCCCAAAACCATACCTGCTGACCAAAGTTCAGATTCACAGGTGACTGAATGGTCCCTATCAGACATCCCAGCCTATAGCTGCATCAGTAGCTGTTGTAGGGAAAGCATGGGGAGATGATCAGAGATGGTGGTGCTGGTGGTGCAGGTGTCCCAGTGTGCTGTGTGTGATACATGGATACACAGCTGTACCAGGCTGTCTTGTGACCTCCCTAGCAGGGAGATGGTCCTGGACTCGGCCTTTTCCTTTTTAGTCAAATGTTTTACATGCCTAGAGAAGTGTCTGGGGCAGCAAGGGACCAGTTCAGTGGCATCCTGGTCTGTCAGGTGTTACAGCAGCTTTGATCTGCCTGAGCCTTTGCATGTTATTGTGGCCCTACAGCACTCAGTTGTAGCCAGAGCAGGTTGTAGCTCTCCTTGAACTTTAGCTCATGGAGACAGATGGAGCAACTGAAACTTGTTTCTTTTATTTTTCTTCTTTTCTTCCAATGATTAAGTTAATCTGAGCACTATCACACACATGAACTCCACAAGTACTAAAGGTGCCACTGCAAGTGCAGGGGTATAACTGCCTTTGAAGTAGCCACGTGTCCATACAGCTGTTTGTAGTGGTTTCATCTTAGAAATCAGGGCACTGAGTCTCTGAAAAACTCAGATAGACCTCCTCCAGGACACATAGAGGACAGGACATCTAAGTAGTGCTCAGAGGACATGACTTTCCTAGCATGGCTAGAGTACAGAGTAGACCCAAAGAAGCCGCATGTGTCTGTGAGAAGCAAAGACAACAGTGATATTTCCTTCCTCCATCCTTCAATGTCACTCTGAACTTATTTTTATTCCTATCCTGTCCTGACTTCTGGTGCAGGTAGTCCACCACCATTCACTCTGCAAAGCTGACCAGTGTCATGAAGACCTAGGATGAAACTCACCCCATATTTCTGGAAATCCAGGCTCTCCTTTTGTTCCTGTTGGACAAACAACACCATCAATTGCTCTCCACCTTCCACACTCAGCACTCCCCTTCCCCAGTACTTGACATTTGCCAAGACAAATCCTGCTGCACTGGAGAGCTGTGATGTTAGAGGAAGTGCTGGGCTCATCTGCATCAAGCAAATGAAAGGCATAGAGAAATCAGGCAGGAAGAGCCACTCAATATAAGCTGTCCTGGCTGCTACCAGTCCCACCAGAGGAGACCCACCAGCCCATCTGCACAGACCCAGGAAAGCACAGAGGGGCAGGTGGGAACCCAGGTCACAAACCCCTGTAACTACAGCAATGACACCCAGCAGCTTCAGACACTGGGAAGAGCTCTCCAGGTTGACCAGGAGGTACATGGGGTGGCCACTGGGAGGTGCACTATATATACAGATGCACAATGAGCAGCAGCATTTGCCTCTCTTGGCCAGTTGGACCTGGCATGATCTATTTCCCGCTGGCATCTGTTTTAGGGCTTCGAGGTCCGAATGGTGAGACTGACACAAGACACGTCTCTGTCGGACCTGGCCGTTCTGCCTGCTGCTGCTCAGCCCATGGAGCTTTGTACCAACAGTTTGTGCTAGTGAGTCTCCCACTGGGCTGGGACATCTGGGATAGGAGTGGGTGAGTGTGGGAAGGAGGAAGAAACGCACCTTGGGAAGGCAGCGTTACAAGTCCCATGAGGGGAAGGACTGCTGCTGGCACAGGGCTTTAGCCAGTGGTTTGGGAGCAGCAGTGACAACTGGAGCACTAGAACTATCTGCCAGGCCAGCGGTGTTGGACCCAGTGATTGCCAGCCAAATTCCAGAGAGGGAAGCCACAGTGCAGATAGTGCTCAGTGGTGGGTGCCTGTGGCACTCGCATGCAGGATGATGGCACAAGGGAAAAGACCCATGTTTTCCTACTACCTTTTTGCTAGTGCTGGTAGAGACATGTTCCTCTGGCACTAGCAGCAACTGAATTTCATTTGAGCCTCTGCATTTTGCCATAGCATCGGAATATCAAGAGCTCTGCCCAAATGTGGCTGGTCCCTCAGCCCTGTAGTTTCTGCAGCTGATGGTGCCAGGTGGCAGCACCAGCTGCCCAAGCTGAGAGCAGCACCTGTTGCTGAACATCTGGTTTGGGAGCGGGACTACCCATAGCACCTGGGCCTGATGTATATGATGAGGTGTAACTGTCACCAAACAGCCCCATCCAGTCTCTATATCTGCTCCCATCTGGTGTGTTGTACCACAACAGCACTGGGTGGAAGTTTACGAAGTAGCTCACATGATAAATTTAGCATACCATGATTTACCTTTCAGTCCTGGGAAGCCAGGCTCTCCAGCTGCTCCTGCAAAACACAAGAGGAAAACGCTCATCACAGACTATCCAAAGCAAATGAATTGCTGTGGCTCCTCAAGTGGCTGCTCCAGCCCCTCCATATGTCCCAAATGTACAGGACAGGCTGTCGAGAGGTGCAAAGCTACAGTGCTCAGCTGAGTGTCCCAGGTGGTCCTGCTGCCTCAGCCCGGCTGCTCTCTTGGTCAGCAGTATTTCTCAGGAACAGCAGGAAGAGCAGGATACCGAGGAGAGAGAACTGCTGTTCCATCTCCTGGAATGTATGGGGGATTCACAGTTCCATTTCAGTGACTTTTTGCGGGGGCTTTCTGTTTACAGTCAAGCACTTGTGAGATTTCCATCAATAGCTGCTTTTTCAGCGGGTTTGTCCATCTCCTGCTGGAGTTTCAGTTCAAGTCTTGGGTGCTTTTGGCCAGGTAATAGCTTCATATTCAGCATGTAAAAGGGGTGTCTTCCCTGCTAGTCGGTGCACTGCTGCTCAGTTCCTACGGTTCCCCTGTGCTGGGAGCTGGATTCTTTAGAAGAGACACTTTTCCAGCATTTGCAGCACACATCCTGCTGAAGGTCCTAAGCAAGGCTGGGTGGTTGAAAGCCGGTTTCTCAACAGACATCGCCCTCTTCAGGGGTTCATCCCATTACAAAGAAAACCTCATCCTGTGCCATTCTTTGATCTCGTTCTTGTGGTCAAGCAGGCATTGCACACTGAATCAAAGCCTGGAGGCTGCTGAAAGCAGTGATGTGCTTAGGCCTGAGCAGCAGGCCTAAGCCAGAGCTGACATATAAGATGGATCCTGGGCATTGTGTGACTACCACCATCAGTATTATTTAGCTAAAAACAGATGACAAAGACTATGCTAGCTGTTTATAACCTTGTGTAGTTATCTGCAAGAAATGCATCATTTTAAGAAACTTTTCCAACTGACATGAATAGAGACTTGTTTCTAGGGTATTTTAGGGGAAAACCCTTCCAGCCACAGCCTGGGCTCTGGCCAAGTCCTGGCCCTGGCTAATTCAGAAGAGTGCCATCAGACCCAGGTGTTTCTGTGCTGAAAATATAATCAAGTCACTTTGACTTGCTGATTTGGGCCTATAAACACTGGACTCCCTTTCAGGGTGAATTCAGAGACCTCACCTATGGGTGGATGCACCGCATAGGATTTTCCCAATTGCTGGGAAGGGTTCTCCACGTCCTCTCTGCAAAATGGGGCTCCCCAGCGACTGCGGACTCTGGATGACGGTAATTAGTGGTAATTGGTGATATATGTTTCTCAATCACTCTCCTGTCTCTCATATACTAATGATTAGGTGCATTACCTTGCTTATTTTTGCTTGTTGCCAAAGTCAAGCATGTAGTTTTATTGAATGAATCATTTTACTTTTGTGTTGCCTTAATATTCATAGTAAACTAAGACCATTCTTTCCACTGGTGTCTGTGTCCTTTAAATTGCCCCTGTCAATTGGCAGAACAAGCACTCAGCATGGTGCCTCTGCATCAGGCCTCTGGGCTGAAGATCCACAGAGAGCTCCAAAGCTCCTCAGAGCTGGGGGGCATGTGGGCAGGCTTGTTGTGGTGGAGGCAGGTTAGGGTAGGAGTGGGGAATGGGAAGAAGTCTGATTTTAGGGGGCTGGTAAGTGTCAGTGGGAAGTTTTGAGAAGAGTGGTATCTTCTTTTTTGTGGTCCCACTCAAGGACACCGTTTCTAGTGCTCACTTCATGCAAGAGCCATACCCCCAAATCAGGCTTTTCCTATGCTACTTCAGCACCGTTTCTTAGCCTATGGCCAGCCCTGCAGTTCATGCAGTTCAACTCTGTAGACCCAGTCTCCCAACGCACGTCCTGAGCTTGGGGGCATTTACAGATTAGAGCTGCATGTGTTACGCATTACCTTTTGCACCAGGTGGTCCTGCTTTCCCAGGGAATCCCTGGTCTCCCATTTCTCCTGCAAAGAAAGACTCATTTTTTATGTGCACATTACAAACTGACCAGAGTGGGGAGGTCACAGAAGCCTGGGCAACTGGGCCTTGGCTTTCACAGAAACAAGGGAGCTGAGTTTTGTTACTTAGATTCAGTCTTGCAACATAGTTTACTCTTTCAACGTACTCCTTTTATTCTATTGGAGCCTTACTACAGCTGTACTGGCATTTTAAGTCTTAATTTGCAGTTCACGTATGAGTTCTTATAAGCTTTGTACATCGTGGAGCCAGTCCACAGATTTTGCTGTGGTGGATCAGCTTGCTCAGCTGATGTGATTCACCTTCTCTGTGAGTTGGCTTTGAAAACTCTGAAGGACCCCCATCTCCCTTGCTCCCCGGGATAGGGGTTGCCAGTACATTTCCCAAACTTCCCCAGAAAACAGGCAGGAGCATCTCAGCGTCCTTCCCACCCAGACTGTTCAATACAGACCCAGAAAATAAACGCATGATTTTCTGTAGAAGAAATGAATGAGACACTTCACACCCCAAGATCACTTCAGATTTGTGACAGGACTCAAGGAAGAAACAAGTCACTCCATGTGTAGCAGCATATGTCCAATTGGGGTGTTTTCCACTCCCGTTCAATTTTCCAGTTCCTCACAGCAGCCAGTGCCAGGCCAGCCACTGCTGTAGCCTCAGCTTGCTTCCCCTACCCAAAGCAACAAAACCACCTCGTATCACACAGTGCTCATCACTGGCTTTGGGGGCCTCACCTTTTGTTCCTGGGAGACCTGGTTCTCCTTTTGGGCCAGAGACACCTGGAATACCTGGACATCCTTGAAGAATGGCGAGTCGGTCAGCATCACCCAGTCCCACTATTCTCACCTCTGAGAAATGAAGACAGTCTTTGTGGAGATTATTAGGGCTCTGAAATATCTTGGAGAGGAAACCAAACCCTTTGAATCTGAGGAACAGCGCAACCAAAAGCGATGAGTATGGAAGTTTGGGGGTGTTGTATGGATTGACAGATGGCATTGAGGATCTCACATATTAGAGGAGCCAGACTACGCATCTTGCTTGCTTCAGGGGAGTTCAGTGGGAGAGGAAGCTAATATATATGACATTGCATGCATGACAAATATACTGCAGCTTAATCAAACAAAAACGGAGAGGTGCCCCAATGGAGTATTGACAACAGAGTAAGTGAATTCTGAAATTCTTCTGAATTTCCCGATGGCAGGCCTGTTTGAAGTTGCCCCATGGCCTTCCTGAGGAATGCAGACAGAACAGTGTGCTGCGCAGCATCCCCAGGCCGATCCTTTGTATTGCTCTATATCCTTTGGTAACTGCACCATGGCCCTACTAACGAAAAAACCCTAACCAGGGGGAAAAACCTCAACGGAGACTCTCTGTTCCTAGAGATCCCAGTGGTGAGGGAATGATGTTACCTCACTAGTCGGAGCCAGCAGCTTTCTTAAGCGGCTGCTGAGACTTCAGCCTCCCCCTTACTCTCCTCCCACTTGCAGCTGAATTTAAAAAAGCATAGAAGGAAAAAAAAAATCATATGCTACTTCTCCTCCTCCCCCCCAAGCTCCTTCTCTTATCAGGGGAGATGAAACAGGCTGTCTCAGTGAGACGGCAGTAATATTTTTGCTCTACTCACCTGAGCAGGTGTCCTCAGCATCACAAATAGTCACTCTTAGGCTGAGCAGTACCAGGAGGGCTGGGGCTGCCCTTCCCATGGCCAGCGCTGCTCTCTGCACAGCTCCCCTCAGCCACCTCCCGGCTGCTGTGATCAGCACTGACCCATCCAAGCATTTTATATCTAACAAACAGCCTCAGCGTAAGCTCCACCTCTGCACTTGCCCACTGGCTGCTCTCAGGTCTGCGGCCTGACTGGGTCTCAAGCTGTTTCGCAGATAAGCCACTTTCCAAAAGTCTGATGGGAAAGTTCTTGCCTGGCTGCCTCACCTCTGTCCTCCGCAAATTTTGGATGCCTTTCCCTTCTCAGATTGTGTTTCTAGAGAAAATGAACCAGCAAAACCATATTTGCCTAAGTGTAGACAGCTCCCCTCATCCTGCCTGCTAGCAGCCGTTTATGAAGAAGAGAACTTACTGTGTAGATGGGGAAACTGAGGCACTGGGAGTCAAAAACCCGAGGTCAGCTGAGGCCAGTGGAAGAGAGGCTACACAGCTTGTCTCACACTCCAGCACTCTTCCTGCCCATCAGCCCCGCACTACTTCTCAGCCCTTCAGGCTTCCATTTGTACATGATTCATGAATGACAGAGTTCGGACTCAGGCAAGGGTAGGTAGACAGAGAACATCTGATTTTTTTTCCCTCCCCAACTGTTCATTGTACTAGTGAGTAGGATTTCCGGTTTCTTTCACCCTGTGCTTTGCTTTTTTGTGGCAGCATTACTAGAGGTCCAATCTGCTTCATCAAGTCTGAACCCCATATTACTTTCGGACCCAGAGACTGTAAAGTTTATGAATTTTAGTAGAGGGCAGAACTTAAGTTTTTCCTCCTTATTGTTATATTCCAGTTCAGAGGAGACTGATTTCTCGGAGCCTTTCCCCCAGAATATCAGAGGCAGAACACAGCTCCCCCTCAAGCACTTCTATGATAAGGTGCCTCTAACAGCCCAACTTCTAGTGATACATGACAGTTTAATGTTAAGCAAATGGAGGAAAGTGAGGGAGAGGTAAGTATTGGATTGTCATTTGAATTCTTTGTCCCCCATATAGCCCAGACATGAACACACTCACATGCATACTCTTATTCATATATATAATAATATAAAATAATAACCCAGTAGATATTGCAGTCATTTTAACTCCTAAGAAACAATTCTGGCAGGGAAATGCACACCTTACTTTCCTTCTCCCATACGAAAAAATTGCAGGAGAATCAGAGGAATTGTGATGAGATGGGCTACATTCAAGTTTGGCTTTTACTTTACATGGGAAAAAGCATCTCACTTGTAGCAGCTGCTGTGTTTCAGTTCTTGGGGCAAAATGAGATCACATCCTTTCTTCCTTCAGAAGGAAGCCTCCCAGAAGGAAAGAGAAAAAGGATTGGCAGGTGCTAGGGAGGGAGAGATCTGTACAGGGCAGCTCTAGGGTGACTGGGAACTGTACACCTCTCTTTTCTCATCTGTACAGCCTGTGCTGTCCATCTGCAATGGACTGGTGTCTGAACCACGGGGCAGGTGGAGGTGATGTAGAGCCAGCCCCTCGCACTGAGAAGCTCCTGCCTGATGCCTCTGCTCTCTTTGTGGAAACAGGAAAAAAATAAAAAAGGGTTTTGCCCAGCTTTTTCCAGGTACTCCATTAGCAGCATCCAGCCCTGGTTTGGGCTGAGAATGCAGGTTATGGAGGCAGCTGCGATGTATCTGCCCAGCACTGATGCACCCCCTTAAATGTTACCAGCTGTGGGCTCCATCCAGCCTGGGGGACACCAATATCTTCCCACTTACATCCGGAAAGGCAGCAGTGTCCTTGTTGATGCAGCTACTTTTGGGAGCAGGGAGGAAACTGCCAATGAACAAGCTTAGTCCAAAGTAGGTCAGACTCCTGAGGGTAGATTTTGAAATTGGCACAGAGATCAATATGTCCTTAATTGCTTTTTCTCATCCCAGCACCCAGTGAAGGTTGCAGAGGGCTGATTCAGAAACGCTTTTGTATGTGTACATTCTCCCTTGAGTCCTGGGAAATGTCTCCTGCGAGTCTTGAAAGTCCAGGGACACTTGAGGATGAGAAAAGAAGAATTTTAAGCACACTGGGTGGATGGGAAGCACCTCTGAACACTGTGACCCATCACTTCACCTCTAGAAAAATAAATGCCAAGAGTGAAGTTCTCAGAATTGAATGGATCTAAAATCCTTAAGAAACTAAGCTTAGGAAATCACAAGTCATAGAGAACTTCATAAAGTTCATGGGGAAGCATCATAACCATGTGTAACAGGGGATTTAGCACTGATTAAAGCAAAATAGCGGGTGAAGTCCTGGGTTCTAGTGGGCTCCTGGGTCTTTGCTGCTAGAGGGATGCAAGAGCTTTGCAGGGAGGATGGGGAGAGCAGCAAAAGCTGTAAGTACGAAAAACAACAAGCAGCAAGCCCCACTCATTGCATTCCTCTGCTCTGTAGTAACCTCAGGACGTTGCCACGCAACTCCTCAAGCTGCAAAAAGGGCAGATGATGGGCACTGGGAGCTGGGAGGTAAACTGACAAATCTGACATAAAATAAGAGTTTACTTGAGAGTTGGCACCATTGTAGGTGCTCAAGGGACTCTACCATGTGCTTTGGAGAATTGTCTTGCTGGGAAAGGAGTGGTGTCAGCCGGCAAGGATAGATTACCATCCAAAGCAACAAGGAAAGATGCTCTTCTGGCTTGGCCTTTTGTGAGCTGTACTATTTATAGCTTTTGACTATGTGCGAATAACAAAGTTCTCAGGGGTTTTTTTTTATGAACACTTACATTTCCAAAGGAGAATTTCTTCAGCACATAAGCAGTCTCAGTATTTGAGGTGGGGGCATTTGCCCAAGCTAAGATAGCAGGTTTTTTTCAAGAGATGTCCCTTATTTACCCCTTTCTGCCTCTGGGTTTTGTGAACACAGTGCCTTTGAGTGCTAGAGCCCCTTGGTGCTAAGAGTTCTGCTGCTCATTTCTCTTGTCCTTACCACAAAACCAGTTCCAGGTTCCTGAGGCTCCAAAAAGGCAGAGGTATCTGGTAGAGTTTCTGAAGACAGTTGTCCTCACCAGGGAGGGGAAACATGGGGAAGCAAAGGGAGGAGACTCGCCCCGCTCACCCCTTGGGTTTCACATGTTGTGTTGCTTCATGCTATGCATTCACAGGGCAGCTTCAAAGGAAGCTCCTGGCTGTGAGGAGCTCAGGCTGCTGGTTTCACTGGTCTTCGCCGGTGCCCATAGATTCTTCTTGCTGGGCAGAGCAAAGCGAACCTTTCCCATAGTGGGTGCTGGCTGTAGCATGCCTCAGCACTGGGCGGGCAGGCAGTGTAGTGATTCATCAACACAGAGCAACCCCTTTGAACCTGCATCTAGGGGCTCCTTCCCCAGATTTCCAGACACTGGTTTTGGGGTACAGTGGTTTCCTAATTTCATCTTGATTTACTACATTCTTAAACCTTGTGAGTTCCAGGATGTCCTTGACTAAGGGATGTAGCTGCTACCCATTCCACTGATTAGCTCTCCTTTCTTGCTTTTTAGGCTTGAAAGTATACAAAGATCTCACATCAAAAAACATCCTGACCTCAAATAATCTTGACATATTGTACATTTTCAATGTACAAAATCACCAGAGAACAAACGTGATTTTGAAAATATGATGTTCTATTTCCAAAACATTTTCATTTTTTTCCTCTGTATTGCCATTTTGTAGGAAACTTCAGAACACATAAGTTTCAAAACACAAATTATTGAAATTCAGCTTCCCAGGGATGCTTCAAGGTAGAGAAGATAGTTCGAAATAAGGTAACTCTCAGCTTCTTTTCTAAAACTACCCACCCATCACAAAAGCAACATCCAGCTGCATTGTGGTATGTAATATGTGGCCTGAAAAGTCTGAGGGCATGAGATCTTCAGTGCTGGCATGCTATGAACCAAGACATACACCTTTTCAAAACCACAAACTCACTCACCTATAATCCCCATGTGCTAGGCTTCTTCCTCTCATACATAACGTTCCTGAGCTCTAACATGCAATTTTACTAGCAAGCCACGTGCACATAGTCACGTCTTTTCTAAACCAGCATTTCCCTCAACGTCAGCGCAGCCCCAGTTCACCCAAAGGCCTTGCAACATAAACCAAGTCCATTAAGCCTCTGCTGTGAGCTTAGGGTGTGGGTTTTTAATCTGCTCCCAAGTCCCGTGTTTGATGATCCTTGCCTGATCCCTTGCTATCCCATTGCTATCATACCTCACTCTTGACTTAGCTTAGGCAGCTCAGAGACAATGGTACCGACTTTGCCAGCTAAGAGCTGGACTTCAAGTCTCCAGAGCCACTTTCTGGATTCCTTCTAGAAGGAGGAGAGCACCTTCTAATTTCTTTTTTGTACAGAGGAAGCCTATCAGAAACAACAGCAAAAATACATAATCTCCTACCTTCCTTGTTTTAATAGTCCATATTCTCAATTAGAAATCCACCTTGATTTCTTGACAGAAAGAGCAAAGACAGACCATTCAACTGATTGCAACATCTCTGAAATAGCAACCAAATCTGTAGTTACATAAATGCGTAATGACCATTTCTGTTTCAGCTTTAATACCTTTCCCAGCCCCCAGTTCTTCTCACCCATGAGCTTCGTGTCATCACTGCCAACCTGGATGCTGTTCGATTCCTACTTATTTGAGAAGATGGATTGTGTAAAAAGAAGTAATATTATGTAGCACAGTATAAATACAATTTAAGGAAAAAATATTTTAAACTTATTTTTACATACATTAAAAAAGCAATGAAAAAAAGCCATTACTGACCAAAAAAAAAAAAAATCCTGCCTTTTTTCCAGGAAGCTGGGGGTTATGTTGTTGGGTTTTCAGGGCCTTGCAATCCTGACAGTGAAAGTGCCACGTCAAAATCACCCACTGAAGCGTTAATTTCCGAAATCAAAGGATTTCAATGTTGTGGTGGGCTCAGCCGCGATAATTGCAGCCATCAGTTAGTCGGGCTCTGCCTCGGAGGCTGCGGACGCCTCCCTTGAGGAGGACCCCGAGGGCGGTACCATGGTCCGAGACCCACCCACCCTTCGGGAAGGTTCTGTCCTGTTCGACGTTTTATTGGTTCTCGTTTGTTGTACCCTCCCCCCAGTTTTTTCAATTGGCCCCTGGACCCTTGTATCCTCCCCTTACCTGTTCCCCTATTGGATGTAGCCCTCGGCCCCCTCCCAGTTTGTGCCTCCCTTATAATCCCCTGCACACCCTGCGTTCCCTGGAGTTCTCCCTCCGAACTTCTCCCTCCCGGACCTCTTTGACCTTGCCTTCAATAAACCGAGACCACGGGGGAGACCCCCTCCTGCAACCCTTCACCTCCTCGCCTTTTCCTTCATCGCGCCTTGCCTGTCCCTTGCTCGGAGCTGCCTCACCTCGGTGTGAGTCACCCGCACCCAGCCCTGCAGCTGCACCCCCTGCGACGGGCTATCAGGAGCTGGCGTCCTTGGTTAAGGGCAGCCAAGAGAACGCAGGCAACACAATGTGCCAACACAGATCAGTTTGGGAAGCCTTACGCTGAGAGTTTGCTTCTCTTGAAACCTAAGGAGGCCATCCTGCTAAACAGAGCATTTTCAGCTTCATAAAATTCATGCCTGTGTGATGGCCAGGAGCTGTTACTCTGGAACAAGCTGCTCCTGTCTGAAGGTTCCCAGAATGCCATCTACACCCCTTGGCTGTTTGCAATGATCAAAGGTAAGGACAACAGTCACCTTTGTTAGCGTATGGGCCGTCGCCGTATTCACGGAAAAAGTGGCCAATACGAAGATGGTATCATTCAGCAGGGAACACCTCACCTCAGAGTATTTATTAGCAATAGCTGTGAACGTTTCTTAAAATAAAACAGGTTTAAATAATACCCTTAATGCCATGCACGCTTGGGCTAGCCTCTAAAAGGACCAAGAAAGCAAGTCTCCTCCCTTTGCTCTTCCCACCCGGGCCTCATCCACTACAAGAATGTTCTGAGCTCATTGCTGAAGCTTTCTATGCATTTCAGGTATAACAATTCCAAGATAAAATCCAAAATTACTCCAAAATGAGATACAAGAGACTGTAGAAAATGTCGCATAGTGTTCAAATGTCTCCTTCATCCTCTAGAAAAGTAGAGGCTACTTTATATTACAGCATGGCTCACTGCTGCTCTGGGGAGAGGCATACAGATCCTTCCAGGAATTGGAGCGACTTGCCAGGAAATAGAAAAATCAAGCTATTTCTAGAACTGCTCACTATAATTAATTTAATTGGTTTCCATTGGTGTAAATACCAAAATTATTCACTTCCAGGGTAACTGCAGGACATACCTCCTCTAGATCTTGGAGAGAAGTACACTGAAGACAAGGTTTGCTGCATGCACTAATGTTTTGGAATAAGGTTTTGCTTTTCCTCTACTTTTTCTTATGGAAGCTGTTATTTAGCAACCACCCTGCTGCAGTCCTCGCCCTGGGGACTGGTGGTGGAAACACAAACCTAACCAGACAGTCTCCAGCTCTCCGGTTCTGCTACAGAAATGGCCAAAAGAGGTAGTCTACAGCAGTGAGAATAACAAAAAAGATGAGAAATGAATCCTACCTAGATAGTCTAAACAAGCGTACAGCAGTGTCCCTTAGTAAGAGGGTACAAGACCACTCACCGCAGAAGATAGGTCCTGTCTAGCAGCTGCAGCTAAGCAGAGGAACACCAGCAAAACATCTGTTGTCAGAGTTTGGGAGCTTCAGTAAGATGTAACTTTCATTTTCTCCAGGCTCAAAAGTCCAGCTTGTGATCCTGTGCAACAGACTACATACTGCTTCCTAGCTACAGGATATATGCTTTTCATTTGGAACACCCGGCTTTCTCCTTTAAAAGTAGGATGAAAAATAAAGTTATTTCTTTTGCTGGAGAAAGCTTTGTCTGTGGGTATTTTCTGAACAATTGCAAAGGGCCTAAAACCAAAATAGCGATTGTCTGCTACAAAAATTAACCCCACAAGCCATGTGCACTCTAATGTCTCCAAAGGAAGGCTATCTGCTTTATCCTAGCTCAACTGCAGCCTAAAGTAGTAACTCAGCATTCTAAAAAAATTGTAATTGAAACTATATGAGCAAACCTGGCTTTTGGAGATACAAGCTCCCTCTATCTTTCAGGATTTAAATTCCTTACTTAGCTTGTCTCATAGAGATCATCTTTAAATTCAATGGTACAAGACTTGAGTAAGGATTTAGGGTGAATGAACTGCAGTGTCTGCATTTGGCTGCAGGGCAGTGCAGCTATACAGGAACCATGCTCTTGCTTGTCTTGGCTTTGTATGGTTTCCTAATGCTATGAAATGAGTAGAGAACATCTAGAACCTCCCTGCAGTACCTGAATGGAAACTTGCAAGCAGCAGCTTGTAGTTTTTACTGGCATCTCTCCAATTTCTCCTCAGAATATTCTCCCCAGCTACCAAAATCTTCTTCTTAAAGCCCCTAAAATTTCCCACCAGCATTCCTGTCTCCTTGCATTCCTGTCTCCAACATTCCTTGCAATGTTGCTAATTCTCCTCATACCCAAACTCCTCCATTGTTCCTACAGCAACCTTCTCAAGCCCTCTACCTGTTTTTCTGGTTACTACTTATTTGGCTTAGAGCCCTTGATAAGCTAATTCGTTATTTAGATCACGTGCTGATAGAGCATTGGCCTTCGGAACGCACAAGGGCACAGGATTTCCCTGCAGGCTGTTCGGGGCTATCTCCTATTTGCACAAACCGGTTTTAATTCTTGAGGGCTGGGGAAACAGGAAAAATGACAAGAGCTTGAGCAGAAACACAGAAAGCAAGTTGGTGTCCAGCTTTGTTTCCTTTAAAAGACTGAAATAGCAAATTTGAACAACACAGAAATGTGACCATAACATTCACTTTGCATGGAAAATGCTGTTGGAGAGAAAGGAAAAGAGACCAAATACTCTGTTGGTATAACAGGCATCTGCAGGACTAGGGCTGTACCAGTGCCATTTCAAATAATTATCCAAACTGATATTGCTTGCAAGCTATCTGCCTTAGCTTTCTGACTCGAAGGTTAAAATATTTTTACGAAAATAAAAAAGGAGGATGTGAGAATCAGTCATACCAGATAGTCTGGTAAAAGTGTATATTATATGTGAGTAGCTGCTCCAGGAGTGCCTGACTTTGTCCCTCAGGTAGTTATACAATATGCTACTTCTAATTTCATCTGATATTTTTTCTTGCCTCTCTGAGGGTGCAAAACAAAGAGTTCTCAGATTTTAGTATTTGGTCTTACCTCCTATGTTATTTGCATATTTGGATTTATTTTCTAAAGACTTCTCTGCATTTGGATGCTCTTTGCACTTCGCTTTCTTTAAAAGCATGGATTTGCTGCTAAACACATCTCAGGCTCATATTTGATCAGGATAAGGTGGGATAGAGATGAAGAGTCAGACAGGGAATAGCCAGGGAGATGCAGGGCCTGGAAACATCAAGGAGGGAGAAAAGAAGGAACAGGGATTGTTTTCCTTGTTTAGATCCATCAGTGCTGTGAGCTTGGAAAACACGTGGGACTGCAGGGATCCAGGGCAGGAGCAGGAGAACTTCGGGATAAGGGGAATCTGGTCCCACTCCAGGGCTGTGCCACTGAAGGAGGGAAATTTTTTAGTGTTTTCATTACACATGAAAACCAAACCCAGCACTGCTGAGCTGGACTTTATTGACCTGCAACACAAAGCAGCCCCTGGACTTTGGGGGAACACAACCTCACCGAGTCACAGAGCCAGGGGATGACATTTGGGAAGAATCCTCGCTGCCTGCAGGCAATTCGGACGAGTCAGCCACAGGAGCTGTGGGACTTTTTGCTCTCCCCGCAATGGCATTAGTCCAGACCATGAGACCTTTCCTGGAACAGATCCTCCCTGTAAATGGGACCTACAGCAAAGCTCAAGCTCTCATTTAGAGGCCCTTGGAAAAGCAAAGGTGAGGTGGGATTACCTGGAGCCCCAGGGGACCGAGGTGAAGGGGATGAAGAAGCAGACAGCAAGCAGCTTCCACTGCTTCTCACTCCAGCAAGGGGAAACATCCCTGGAATTTTATGTCCAGAGTCTCTTCCAAGTCCCATAGGTGAACAAACAGGTACTCCAAGACTGATCTCCTTTGTACTTCAGCAGCACAGACCCACAGGGGGGAACCGGAATCCAAGGACACGCGTCAGCAACTGTCTTCCCGCTTGCCGCTCTCTCCACGTTTTCCCTTTCCAGTGGGATGCAGGTGCCACCCCCCAGAGGCAGGAAAACTGCCTTGCAATCCAGTACAAAACCTGCCTGGAAAGGCCGGGGTTTGCCAGGAGCCAGCAGCCATTTCTCTTGGATTTTCTGCTTACAGGCATTTTAAGTCTGCTTTGCTTCACGGGTGCTTCTCTGCCAAGGTCATTCCCATCTATTTTTTAGCCTAATTCAAGTTTTGGAAAGCTGAGTTTCACGAGAGCTGGTGCATATTTTGATTATTCTTAACTTGGAGTTTCCCTTGGCACAAAAATCAGTGGGTAAACCCGACATGTCCTTGAAGGGCCGTAAGAGCCCAGATATGCAATTCCCGATTTGCTAAGGACTTACTCATTGAAGCTTTTCAGGGTTAATTTAACAAACTTAAGGTTTTGGCGATTTCACAATCAAAGCAACAACAAATCTGTGAAAAAGAAACTTAACTAAAGCTGGCTAAAAGCAGTCCCTGCTTATGGCTAATTAAAACAACTCATTAAAAAGGAGGTAGAATTGATTCAATACTCACAAACCCATCTCACCAAGATCGGCAACGCAGCTGCCCACGAGGGCCGGGCCAGCTGGGATGGCCCTTCCTGTCGTGCCTTTTTCTCCCTCAGAGAAGGAGAAACCACTTGGCTTTACTATGCAGGGTTCACCGAGGCTGTGAATTGTAATCCAGAGCATCTTCAGGCTCCCAGTGCTTGGGGCTGTGGTCTTTGGTGTGCAGAACATACTCCAACCCATCTAACTCGGGTTTGGATGCACATTTCCTGAGTTACTCGGACTGGGAAGAGGCCAGGAGGGTGGTGGGAAGGGCTTTCTCCCAGGCCTGAACTCCCTCAAAGAAGGGATGATTTAAAAATGTTTGTTGTCTTTTGTTTCGCAGCCCCGTGCTAAGTTAGCGTTCCCCAAATTGGATGTGGAGTTAGGGCATCCAAAGGATCGTAGCAAGCGCAGGATGAAAGAGTTCTCGAGAAACTCAGCTTTATCAAACATTTGTCAAGGTAAAATCATACAGGAATGACCATGGCAGAAAAGCCCCCATGAGGAAAAGCAGCAGGAGAACAGCTGCGAGCAGAAACACTAAGGAATTGCTGCTGGCTCTTGACGTCCTGTTTTTTTCAGGCAAGTTTTGTGCTGAACTGAAAAGCAGTATTCTTGCCTCTGCAAGGCACCTGCATCCTACTGGAAGGAGAAAGTGTGGAGCGGCAAGTGGGAGGAAGGACCATTTTTAGATCTGCCCTTGGATTCCAGTTCCTCCTGGAGGGTCTGTGCCGCCTGAAACACAAACAAAGTAAATCCTGGAGTGTCTCTTTGTTCACCTGTTGAGCTTAGAAGAGATATGCTGGACACGAAATTCCAGGGAAGCTGCACTTGCAGCTTTGGCTGGAGCAAGAAGCAACGGAAGCAGTTCTCCGTCTGCTCATTCCCCACCTTCACCTCAGTTTCCTGGGGCCCCAGGTAATCACACATCCCCTTTGCTTTTTCCAAGGCCTTTGCTGAAGTGTTTCTAAGTGCGGCAGTGAGATTTTTCCACAGCTGGAATTTATTTCTGTTTCGGGAAGTGCGTCTCATTGTACAGCCTGCTATTTAACAGTTCCCATGAGAGGATAATTGCAGGGGAAGAAGGCAAATGAAGCCAAGAGCCTGGACTAGGATGCCACAGGCCCCTGTCAAGCGCAGGTTACAAAATACCAGACCCCCAGGTCACAAAAATGCTAAAAGCCCATGTTACAAAATACCAAAAAAAAAACGGCCTACAAAAATAATTTTAAAAAAAGTTCTAAAATACCAGAATACCCTAGTTTCAAAATAATAGAAAAACAAAATAGAAAAGATCAGAAAACCAGGTTTCAAAATCCCAGAATGCCAAGTTCAGAAATACTAAAATAATCCAGTTTTGAAATACCAAAATAATCCAGTTTCAAAATACCAGAAAACCAGGTTCCAAAATGCCAAAGTACCCCAGTTTCAACGTACCAGGCTCCAAAATACCAAAGTACCCTAATTTCAATATACCAAGCTCAGAAATACCAAAGTAACTCAGTTTCAAAATAGTAGCATGCCAAGTCCCAAATTACCAAAGTAATCCAGTTTTACAATACCAGAAAACCAAGTTTCAAAGCAGCAAAGTAACCTAGTTTCAAAACACCAGAACACCAAGTTCCAAAATACCAAAATAATTCCATTTCAAAATACTAGACTATTAATTTCTAAAATATCAAACTCCAAAATATCAATTTTCAAATGTCTTATATGGGCAGGATTCCCAAACCTAAAAGAATGCATTATTGTCAAAATGGGATCTGTGCTACCAAAATGGATATTTTCTGTTCTGAAAAGCTTTCCCCCAACGATCATCAATACTTGTATTTATTTGGATTGCTTAGCCGGATGTAATAAGAATTTTACTTTAAAAGCAAACACTTGTAGTGATAGAGAGAACTTAGGATTTAAGGGTTAATTGCTAATTGTGATAAAATTTTGCAGCTGCTTGCTAGACAATGCATATCCAGCTAGACAATGTACACTTATGCTTGCTAGACAAGGTATACTGCTTGCTCAGCACTTATTATGCTTGCCAAGCGGATCGGAAAGGATGTATGGCCACTGATAAGGAAAGGAAACCAGGACTAAAGATCCTGTTTTCGGATCCTGAAACCAGCTCGAACCGGCTCTGAGGGTCGGACTTGGACTAGGAACTTAGAGAGCATGTGCGAGGAGGAAGGGTAAAAAGTTCATCTGAGGAAGACCATTTGAAAAGACCACTTACTTCATCTGAGGAAGACCTTACTTCATCACTGAGTGGCAGTGCGCAAGCGTATTGGAATGCTAATGACTTTTGAGCTAATTATAATATGAAGCGGGGACAGACAACGAATATGTATAGGTGTATTGTGGGATCTAATGCATGTGTAAGTTGTAACCAGATAAATACCAAGCCAAGTGCCATTAATGGCACGCATGGATTTGGAGAAATTACTCTCCCATGCGTCACAGCGCGGGCGAAATGTACCTACTTTACAACTTTATTGAGTTGTGGAGTCTTTCTGAGTATCAGTAGTAGTTTTCTGCCGAGTTTGCATTGGTGAAAACCAGCATTTGGGCGGGAGAGCTGCGGTCGGGAACAAAGGACAGAGTAAATCTGGTGGACAGGGAAAGACTGAGTAGCAGGCAAAGGGAGCATTTACAAACTATATCAATATTTCACTGAAATTCAGGGTAGACCAGCGACTAGGGTGCTCAGGTTCGGTCCGGGCCTGTCAGGATTAGCAATAAAACCCCGCCCAAACCCCCAACCCCTCAAGGCATGTGTCAAACGCTTCTTCAGAAACACAGTTCAGTAACGATTGAGGAGGAAAAATTACTGATAATCCCTAATGATCTGTGGGAAATTTCCTCGGAAATTACAAAGCTAGGACACAGGGAATTTTGGAGGCAGAACCC
>VZRV01003465.1:0-175000 GCA_013398115.1 Falcunculus frontatus
CAGGCCTCCAGCTGGATTCTACTGGAGTAGGATTTCTTGTACTTATACATATTTACATATATGTAAATAAACTTATCAAAGTATTTACTTTTGATATTTGTAGGTAGTCCTGTACTGACTCTATATCTGCATTGCTTTTAGCATAGGCATGCACAAATTCTGAGCTTGGACCTCTTAATTCTACCATAATTTAAATTATAAATATTAAAAAACCCACAGACAGCTATGAAAAAAATCTCCAGCAAGCTTTGCAATTAAAATCTGTTGCCAATTAGTTGTGTGGGACGCTAAAAAAAAAAAAAAGCTACAGAAAAGAGACTTCCAAAATGTTTTCTAAATCAAAAAAAAACCCAGTTAACGTAGTAGGCAGGAAAAAGTGGATTTGTTGTATTGGAAGTAAAAGATCAGTCAGTTGTAAGGAAATTACAGTAGTTCTGGTCTCAGATGGGTTTTCAGTAAGTTTGCAATGTACTGTACACAGGTCAAGGCTATTTGTTCTTACTCTAGATATACTTAAAAGCCCAGAAATACTAACCTGAAAGAGTGAAAATGTTTGCTACCATAATGCAGTAAAATTACTGTAGTAACAACACCACCAAAAAAAATCACAGAATACTGGATTTAATTCTTTACTTTTTTGTAGGTGACTGATGATGTGTCAGTGTACTGTACATAGAGTACCTGCGTCTTTTGCAGTCTCTATATCTTCACTTCTCTGCTCAATCAGCTACATGAGGAGACATGAATTTTTAGTGGCTGTGAAACTATGGTCTGTGGTCAGACTATATAGGATTTGCTACTTCTGTTACAGTTTGGACATTAAAAAAAAACCAAACCCAGACAAAAACATGCTGAGAAGAACAAAGTAAAATATTCACTGCTGGCTGTTAAACTACATCCTTCAAGTTAAGGCTAATGTGCTTTCCAATATGGGAACATTACCAAGGGGTCAGCATTACAGCATTAAAATTTTAGAAACCAGGACTCTCAGGAGCAGTCCATGGTCTTACAAGCAAAGGAACACAAATAAAGTGATGGAGCCACTGAACCACAAACAGTAGTTTTTAAGTGAAAAGTCATGCAAAGGTACAAGGGCCTCAGGTCTCTGGTGTAACAGGTACATCTATGTCTGCCTATCAGCTCACTCAAGTGCTATTAAAGGCCAACCAATCCATCTGAGTGGGCCCATTTGCTCCTTGCAGGTACAAATGGCTATTTGCTGTACATATGCGATTACACACTCGCTTCCTTTGCCCTATGCTAACAGCATGTAAAACAAAAAAGTGCCATTTTATGTACACAAAGGCACTTATCTGGGGCCCTTGGGCTCTGAATACAAAGCACTCTGAATAGATTGATGGTACTGCGGTGGGGACAAACAGGAAATGGACAACTGTATTTCCCAGGTTAATAGCGTAATGATTCTCTATTACTAAAAAACTTGTGCACTTCACCACCTTTTGCTACTGACTTTTCCAGAGCAGAAAGATATGCTGTAATGGAAAGGAGACAGATTCTATTCAGGCAAAGGATACCAAGAAAGTAAGAAGTGTTGGTGAGTGATTCTGGACTTCTCTTCTGATTGCTATTATATCTCTGCAGTTTCTGCTACTGCTGACTTAAATGTACCAAAGCAAAACCTTCTTTTTTTATTTGTCTGATTTTTCTTGTTGTGTTTTTTTTTGGGTTTTTTTGCTTAGCTTACAATATCATACAATACATGAAACCTTTCTACCAAAGGCTGGATTCTATCCAGAGTTTCCAGTTTCTCAAAAAATGCACTTAAATGTAATTAGCAAAAGCTTAGGTGACACATACACTGGATGGGGTATTTCATCCACAAACCTCCAGAGACTTGTGACTAAATTGCATGCACCATAGCAGGTGCAGTGCATTTTACTGCTTGTATCAGCTCAGATCCCTGGTGAAAACTACAGGAAAGCAAATCATTAAAAAAAAGAAAACAAAAAAAACCTCACACACAATAATGCCTACACTTCTTTCCCTGCTTATCTCCTGCAAACACATAGTGTTTTTCTCTTCAGAAAATTAATTCTACACAGAAGAGCGTCAGAACTGTTAAAAGTGTCACTACACCTAACAAGTATGACTTGTGCTAAGATTCAGACTATACTTTTCAAAGAATGAGGCATTTATAGACCTTGCAACACAGACAGATTTTTTTCTCATCCTCCCTAAAATGCATTAGTTACTTAAATGAAATATCAGTGTGAAAGGTAATTTTAGAAATATCTGTGTATCCTTGCCATAAACACCAAAACCATCTCCCTACCAGGCAGTATTGATAAGACTAGGAATGTAAGCACATAATTTGTGTTTTTTATTGTCCCTTGGTGATTCATACTCCAAACACCCAGGTAGTTCTCAGCATTTTGAAATTTGGCTTTGTGTTAAATTTTGAACAATATCTACCATTTTACACCTCAGAGCTCAGAGAAGGCAGCACAGTAGTTGGTGTACAGATGTGACAGAATGTTTTTATTCCAGAAAAAAGCTCCCTGTTTTTGACACACTGGAAAATGTACAGCCAGAGAATGCTTGAGGCGAAGATGCCACACCAGCCTTACATCTGTCTGCTTTCATTTGTCTACAACTGTGCTTATAGATAAAACATGCCTTCCAGATGTCATCACAAGCAGTGTTCATATGCTGACTTCACTGAGATACTATTGTTTGCTGCCAGCATAACAGAGTTGTAAAACTAAAATATTTAAACTCTGCGCTACTCAACACAACTTTGAATGTCACACAGGATCTTATTTCAGGATTAATTAATGTACACCCCAATAAAATAATCATGTGTTAAAAAAACCAGAGCTAGCTGGCATATACAGTATGCTGCCCTTTTTTCTTCTTCTTTTAAAGACACAGTTTGTGTTCCAGGAAATACAGTAGAGGTAAAGAAGTTGCCCACAAAGCAACAAAACATATACTCCCAATATGTTTGAAATGGGTGACTACATCTCTACAACACGATAACATCCTGTATCTGGCACTTATTTTAAACTCTCCAGATTTTGTGGAAGGATTGTGACTGAAAACCAGCAGTTATATTTTAGAGGAATATATTCATCTACAGTGGTTGCAATTAAATCTATACAGTTAAATATATACATAAAATCTAAATATGAACCTAAATTAATTAATTAATTAATTATAAATCTACAGAATTCGTTGGGTTTTTTTTTCCTTTATCATATCTTGTGAACACTTCACTGTCATTAATTACTTGCAATCACGAAACTTTGAAAGATTTCACTGGTGGTCATTCTGTAAACAGAAATCCTGTTCAACTACAGTTAGTTCTAAGTTAAAACAGCGTTAATTAAAAATTCACAGTGTTACATCCACGTAATTGCTTGTAGAGAAGAAACAGACATTTTCCTCCACAAAGTTTTCTGCTCTCTTGTCCAGAATCTTTAAACTGTTGACTAATTTCTTTTGAGTAATTTGAAGACAACGAGACAAAGTAAACTTCTACCACTGAAAATATCTGTTTCACTTTCCGATATTTCTTGCTATTAATGAAATCACGATCTAGGTATCTCAAAATGTTTCATTCTGTGACTTCTGTGAAAATTATGATACTGATCATGATATACAGTATTCCTGTCATTCCATAAAGGAAATGATCAGATACCTGTATGATAACAGGCTAAATATCTGAAAGTTTTGAGTTATTAACTCTTAGAGAAGTACGGTATGCTTGCAAAAACCACATGAAGTTTGTAAATTATCCAGAACTAATTGCTTTGGAAGAGATTTCATTTCTAAAGAGTAGAGTGCAACAGAAAGAGGACTGTAAAACTTATTTGACTGTACATCTTGAAGGGCTCTTAAAATTTCTGCCAGCCTTTGCTCAGGGTGGAAGAGACTGCATCTTCAACTTGGTGAAATCCACAGAATATTTTTAGCTCCTCCTAACTTTTATGAGACACACATTTTTTATTCTAGGAATTTGTATAGTGTTCCAACACACTTCAAGAAATCTGTGTGCTCTAATGTTTGTCTACTGAGGGAAACTATAGGGTGTTATTTACCTAGTAAAACTGTACTGTACATTCTCACATGATCTAGTGAAGGGTGAACACAGCCACATGTCTTATCACTAATTGCAACTAGCATTAAATTTTCTTTCTTTCTTTTTTTTTTTTTTTAAAGAGCCATTCAAGAAAACCAAACCCTGAAACAGTAGTTTGGTCAAACAGTGGAAAGCAACTGAGAAATCACCAGTTTCTGCCAACAAAAATTAAAGAAATCTATAGGAAAAAATCAACATTGTTACAACAAAATTAAGTGGGAAATTTCCTCTATTTTCATTAGTACTGTTAAAGGATTGTGGTCACAATGCTAAAACCATACACAAGTCAATACTTCCCAGGGATTTTTTTATTACAAATGAATCTAAATACAAGTATTTGAGAGTGAGACGCTGACTGCTAGGATACATAACTCCATGTATATTGCAGAACCTTGTATTCATCCACTAACAGTGAGACACATCTTGCTACTTGTCATCTATGTGTACTTCAAAAGAACTCAGGGCATAGAGCCCTCACTCCATCATGAGCAGCAGAGCTGATTCAGTTAACTGTCTGGAATATCTTACATCTACTTTATTTAACTACTCAGAAAAATTTATACCGTGCTTCATGCAGTAAGCTATGAAGTAGCTTTCAGGAATTTCAATAATTTCCAATTCCTTAGTTTCCTAACTTGGTAATTGTAATTTTATAGAAAGAAAACATATATTTTCTTATGTTTATAATTACGCACATGTACACACGCACACAGACAGATGTATTTCCATACAAGAGTTGGAGGAAAGAATATTTGTAAATAATCTTTGAATATCTTCTTCTTTTCTTGTCATAGGTAAGTTCTATTTCAAAATACTGTATTGCTCTTCCTCTACATTTCAGGGTAAAATCTTTATAGTTATCAAGTAATGTATACTTCTCTTTCAAAATCTTTGCATAGTGCTTTTGAGCCAACGGATCAGAACCAGACACACTGGTCTCAGGTCATCTCTCACAATTTTCTTCAAGCAAGAAACTCCACATTGTACTCTTAAGCAGCAGTAATATACACATCTGATTAGGAAAAGTAGAAACAGAAGAACTTAAGGAGATTCCAGAGGGATAGACCTACATTATGCTTTACAACACCTGCTACCTATTCTCCCCAGCTAACAGTTTTCAAATTTTACTTTTAGGGAGTAATAACAATCTAAATTAGGAGCTCAGGAATTTGCCCTCTTTAAAGCTCAGTTTTAATGTCACTCTTTGAAACTTAAAAAATTTCATCACTGTCAACACGCTTTACTGTAGTAGCAACATCATTTGGTCCAGAGAACATATTCTGCTTCATTTGCAAGGACAAAGAAATACTCAGTTGACCTGAGAATTGCCACAAGGAAATTGACAAGAATCCGGGCAAGTTAAGTTACCCTCTAAACAGCTGCTGCTGAAAACAGGAATTGAAGAATTAACGGACATGCCTGTCAACAACTAAAACTTCTATCTCAAGATCATTATAAATGATATGGCAGGAAACTATAAAAAAGGCCGTGAAGGGCCTTAATTCAGTGATCTAACCCTCAAAAACAGTGAACAGGACTTTACCTCTCAAGTATCTAAATCACTTTAAAAAATGAAACTCAAGCTCCCACTTACACCTTTCAGAAAATAATATACAAGGATTCATTTACATAACCATCCATAAAAACGCTCATCTAGAACTCACAGATTGTATTTGTGAATTAAAAATTGAAGAGCAAAAATTTCTATACTTTTTTTAGGCTGAAATAACTTCTTTCATTTCAGGAAAGAGAGGAAGAGAGGCAGAGTAGATCTGAGAACTCTGGAAAGAAATTTGTACTTTTCAGACTGATCCACAGATCAGAAATACTTATGCTCACATCTTGACTGCAAGCCACACATATGCTTTTTGTCATTGGTTCTTTACCTGTGTGATATTGGTTTCTTCAGGTATCGCTCCTAATTGAGAATCCACCCATTTCCCCCTATTATTTCATTGGCAACTTTTGCCCTGCTGAGACAATCTTGCTTCTGGGAGCCCTGATGGAATACCACCCCCACACGTCTACTGGTGCTCCCTCTGGTTTGAGAAACTGAATCCATTGTTCCTGTAAAATTTCTGACCTAAAAATACTGTGGTCACACTTATTATACCTGTTCAATCCAGTCAGTGGCCTAATGTATTCACAGACTGCCTTGACTTACAGTTTCTAATGCTTTATCTAACGGCTTGTAAATCTGTCACACCCTTGATAACCTGTGCTCTTCTTTGAATGACTGCCTGTAAAAATACAAAGGTTCTGCAGCCGTAGTGAAATAATTTGTAGAAGGCAAAGTCCATGCTGGAGCCACAGTGTCTTTTCCCTGCACATTGCCTGAAACATTCATATCTTTTCTGGAGATGATTTTGCTTAAGCCCTTTGAAAATAAATCATTCTCAAAAGCACTCAAGATTTCCCTGAAGACTTTGTAAGGCTTCCTGCTTCATAGGTTTCCATTCCTTTGCTATAAGGCTAATGCATTTTAGGGACGTTTGTTCTGATGCAAAGCTAACTTACGAGTAAAAATAAACTACCAGCATTTATAATGCTGTTGGAAGGCAAAGAATGCCAAATGCTAAACTTAAATTACCAGAGTTGGTAGTCGTTCCTTAATAACCTTCTCTTTAGACAGCTTTTGCTGTCTCAGAGGAAAAGACATTTGTAGGAGTGTAATGATAAACATTCCATCACTTAAAAAACCCAGCAAAATCCCCAAACCTGCAATAGCCTCACATGAAGAAAAAAATAATAATTTTATGGGAGAAGATGATGGCACTCCACTTCCAGTTTGATGCATGAAACCAGAGGCGAATCATTGCCATTATTACTCAAGTGAGCTGTATGTTTATTACTCATAAGCCATCCTGTTTACCCTTCTGTGAACACTAGGCGCTACACTTAGCTTGTTTCAGATATACCTGTCTACAAAGATTTTACTAGTGTTCACATAAATAAGTATTTACAAAAAAAAAAAAAAAGTTCTAGAAAAAACCCCATTTTTGCACAGAATATTTAACCTGCAAGATCAGCAACTTCCTGATTAAAGAACACATTGTTGTCTTAGCATATATTTACTTATGAAAAATAGTTATTTGATTTTAAATTTTGCTCAGCAGACAGGGAATTCATGAAGTGCTAGTATTTCACACTTCGCACAGAACAGCAAACAGAATTTTTTTTAAACCTGTGTTGGAGTACAATTTCATTAAAAAAAAAAAAACCCACACAATTTAACAATTCAGAAATTCTCATATATGTTTTATAAAAATGTATGAGAGACCTAAAAACCATGGAGAGTCATAATTTTGAGTTGGCTCATTTGTTTCCGTTTTATTACAGCACTACATGGTGGGTATCAGATCCTTCACAGAAAAAAGCATATTAAATCTTTATTCTAATCAGTTTTAGCAGAACTATATCACAGCTTAATACAATTTTTT
The DNA here is from genome assembly GCA_013398115.1 of Falcunculus frontatus. Classification (NCBI taxonomy): domain Eukaryota; kingdom Metazoa; phylum Chordata; class Aves; order Passeriformes; genus Falcunculus; species Falcunculus frontatus. Next base: position 7,543 of record VZRV01003465.1, read on the forward strand.
CTGACTAAAAAATAATTTAAATAAGACCAAAGAGAGCTCTGAACCCCGACAGAGACCTATCCCAAAAAAAACTACCAGAAGTGTTACTTGAAGCTATCTTGAAGAAGAACAGTTCTGCTTTATTGATAGGTAGGCTCCTATATTCTGTTTATTCATTGCTCTCTAGCTGAATTCACTTCTTGCTGAAGGCCACCATACAACTATAAAATGCATTGTGTATATTGATAGCCTTCATTTTTGACAGACTAGGCTTTTGTTTGGGGCCCTATAATGAGGATATTGACAACTTTACAAAAACTTGTCTGCAGCTGCTTGAGTATGTCTTAGAAGCAGGTTAAATGGTTGGGGCATACTACTATGAGAAAGGAAAACAACCTGAGTAAATTATAGCCTTATACTACATCCTAGATATACCCAAAATGAATTCTCTCTGTGCAGTTCTGTGTACCCCCTGCCACAACATCATCTAATCTTTCTAGCCTGGGAAAGGTTGGGAGCATGGAGCACCAAAATTTCTCAGGCCTTGTCTCCTTTTCAGTGAGATCAGAACTTATTTGCATATATACTTCTGCTCTCTTCTGTAAAACAGGAGTTTCGTGTATTGAAGGTCATGTCTGTCCCAACTGACTTAATGAAAATGGGAACTACTTCCCCATATATGTGGTCCTGTAAAAAAAATGACAAAGAACATACAGGCATGTGCTCTCCACTGCCTGTCCTGGCCCTACAGATATTTTCCCCCCAAAACTGACACGTCTTCTTAAGCTCTTTGGGTAAGTGTGGAGACAGGAGGAACTTTAAAGGAGAGGAAAATAAGGGCTCAGGCTAAGTCAACTTCTGCAGAACGCAAATCTCTTTCTAATCTGTGTGGAAAAGCCACAGCATCTGCTGCGAATCAGTTTTCCTTTCTAACACATTGAAATAAATACCTGGCATTGTGCAAGACTGTTTTTCCTGTCATCCTTTTTGGTTTCATTTAATTTGTTTAAATTTAATTCATTTATTGTTCTTATTTACTGATTGCTATACACAGCCCAATTGACTGTTTTGCGGAACACTTTACAGGCTAAAATCCTCACCCAAAATCTTACCAGCTTTAAGTCTCATTCGCTCTGTCATCCAGTATTTTCAGTATAGCTCAGCTACAATCTAGTTCTTTCATTTAACTGCACATTGTTGTTCATAGAGCCACCTGCAGATTTGCCCTTTTTGCATAGAATCAGAAATCAGCCATCAACTATCCTCTCGTGTGTTTTAAGTTCAAAGAACTTCGTCCTGGACTAGATTTCCAAAAGGAAAAAAACCAAAAATTACTAACTCCTCAAAACTCACAATTATTGATCAAAGCAAGTATACAAAATAAAGGCAAGATTCATATTTACTTGTTTACTGAACTATGACAATCTTAAGGCTTGTGAGATAAGTGAGTAGCCTGAGGAGGCATTTCTCAGGCATTCCATGTTTAAAATAATAGCATTACCATACAGCATTGTCTGAGGATTTAATGTCACTATGCAGGTTTACTCCACAACAGCTTCAGAATTTCCCAGGAGAATATGGTAAATCTTAGTTCAAGTCAACTTTCAGGCAAATTTGGTAACTATTACTACCAGCAGGGCAGGACACAAAGAATGTTGTTACTTAAATAACCCAAAGCAACCCACTCTACCACTGAGCATGACAACAGTTTTCCTTTGGATGGCTCTTTTTTATTGTTGCTGTTGCCATTTAAAACTCTAAAATACCCGCAAAATAATGAAATTAAATAAATTAATTAAATCCTTTTCAACTATTTTTTCCCAGAATGACAAGGACAATTAAAATTCCCACCAAAAATATGCTATCCTGTCCAGTTCAAGACTTGTGGGAGCACAAAGTTAGGTGGGAGAAACTTGGGAAAGTTATGGTTTAGAATTTTCTTCCCATTTCTCAGAAGAAGTAAAAAAAGTACTAAAGAAAGGACTTAGAAATCCCCACTAGTCTCTAGCTACACTGCCAAGGGAAATCTGGGGGTCTGGAAGGAATTTATTAGGACTACAAAAAAGCCCCTATCATCATTAACCAAAACAACCTTAGAGGCAATAGAGAAACAATAGAGAAATCAGGCTATTACTCAACTGGAGGCACCTAACTTGGGTGATCTCTACTGTCTCTCCAGAATTTAGGCAGTCAAAGCTCCAGCAGTAGCATCTGTGTTAGGTGTCTAAAGCAAGCAGTGTGAACATCCTATGACTGTCCATCACAGCTATTTAATTTCACTGGAATTTGGTTGCTTAATTCCTTCAAAATCTTTCAAAGATCCAATTTTAACTTCTCTAATTAGCCATACAGGCATGATAGTTCTCCTGGTTTTATTAGGATATTGTGGGGTACACTCTGGCAGTCCTTCCGGAAGACACGATTCATGATATCTCTTTCTAAATTAAAGCACAACTTGGTAAAATAAAGGAGAGAAGGCCACACATACAGCATTGGCATGCAGGCAGGCCATTCGCACCCTAGGTAACAAAGTAATTTGTTATTTTAATTTGGGTTTTTTGTAACAGAATTTTCGGTTCTGCAACGTTTTCAGATGTAGTACATTTGAAGCCTTAAATAAAAAACCTAAAATGAAAAAAAAATACCCAACTGCAACAATTTTGCTCTCTGTATCAGCCAAGACAAAGGGATAATTTTTAAGGCATGGGAGGGGTAGCTGGGTAAAAAGAGGAATCAGGAAACATCATACTGAGAGTCTCTAAAATTGCATTCTTCCCTAGCTCTACACTTACAGTTTTCTTGACAGCAGAAAACATTTGCAATTAGAAAAAGCATCTTCACCTGTGGCAAATATATCATTTCTCAAAAGAAAAAAAAATTTAGTGTGAAATTACCTAACTGCCTGTACAACCACTTCCCCTCTGTGGGTCGAATGTGGTAACCCAAAAACAATAGGTTGTTTATATACGCTGTCCAAAGTAAAGAAAAATATGTATTTTAACTGATTTTGTTTTGCCTACTGCTCCATTTTTTTTGTACCACTCAGTTTGTAACTTCTACCAAGTTTATCATTTTATCATACATTTACCAGCAACTACAGTATCTCCCCAATCATTTTGCAAGACAGTTACTCTTCATCACACATTTATAGGGAAGAGGGCTTGATTGCTACAAAGGCCTCCACCAATGGAAATGTAAGTCCTGCAGGATACTTTAAATACTGCTGTCTCCAACCGCCAAGGTTATGGTGACGAAGCTGAGACAGAAGCACAAGTATTAATACATTCTGTGCCCGGCAGGATTCACTGTAGTTTGTTAATCCGGAGTTCTGCATAGCAGAGCCCATTTCTCTCATGGTTTACCCAGAGGAAGGAGATGGTCTTGTCCAGGCTCAAGGCAAAATGCACAGGCAATTACAAAATGGCAGCAACAAAATGAAAAATTTGGCAGAAAACAATGTTGTTTTAGGCATATGTAGTATGTGTTTTTAACCTCACACTTCCACACAGTCAAAAAAAACCCCTCAGAAACTTAAAATCTGGTCAGTAACAGTTAATGAAATACTTATCCATCACAACACACCTTTTCCAAAGGAATTTTTAAAACACGATACAACACACCACCTCAATGACAAATAAAACGGGCAGTCACCCTCTTGATATTTACATAATCCCCTGAGCCATATTGATAGGGAAGTCTTATCACAATACAGCACAATCCCTTTAGTAGTCGATAAATATACATGCACAAGTTTGTAACATTTGTATTGGTAATATATTATATACAATTTGTACAGAATATAACAATATATATTTTATATTATCCTCAGGATTAACAAATGGGTTAATTTAGTAATGCATTTCGCTATTGCCATGGTATGTCTATATATATATCAACAGAGTAGTGTCTTTATAAATATTTAAGTGCCATTATTCATCAATTAAACTGGCCAATCTATGTGCCAATAATATGTTCTATAGTTTTTAATAAGTCAATAAACCCACAAAATACATGTAGTGGGAAGTTTATTAATTTCCATGGGTTTTATCTAGAAAGAGAATTCAAGGGTTTCAAGTTGAGCTTTCTAGAAATGGGTGTACCAGAAGATTCAGTTATGAAGTACAGAAGGAACTTTTCCAATAGCCTACGAATAGGAAAGCCCTTTTGGTTTTTCTGAACACTTCTCTAAATAAGGGCAAAGGTCATATGCAAGCCCAGCCACATTTCTGATTAAAAATTCTGTGCCAAATTACGTGTTTAGAAAAGGCATCTCTGGAAAGCAAAACTTCTCACACTTTGAAAAATCCAACCTCAAACATAATACAAAAAAGATCTTATCCTTCTGAGTAAAATAGGAAAAACTGAACAGGAATTTGCACTCTTTTTTGTGGATTTAGTCACATTTCACAGAAGAAAACTCACTACTGAATTTCAGGTCAAGAGAGTTACCAACAATGAGCTGAAGACAAATAGAGGTGAAGATTCCTATGTCTTTTGCCTCCATCGTGAACAGATATCTTCAGAGGTAGATTGTTATGCCACTTAAAAATTCAAACCCATAAATGGTTAATCCGGGATGTGTGAACTCAATAAATAACACTGGAATTAACTGCTACTGTAACACACATTGACAGGCTTTCAAGAATGAAAATATTTTGACTTTCCAGCTTTGGTTTTTCTGAACATTTGCTGATTTCCATCAGAGAAGGAGACACTGAAACACAATGGAATGTTATCAATTTTTTGGAACTAAAATTGTCCTTGAAATCTCGTATGATATACAGTATAAAGAATCTCAGTTCAAATAATGGCTAATTCATCAAGTAAAAAATCCTAGTTTTCTGGAGTTCCATTTTTATACATATAACATTCACAGTATTTCACATCTGACAATTGTAAAAAAAGAAAGAAAAGAGTGGTTTTACAGTTATGAAAGTCTTGGCCATTTTGTCATAATTCTCACCATGTGTGAAATATGCTGGTGTTAAAAACCAAATGTTCTACTGCCAGTTGTGTTTTTGAAAAGCAAGCAGCTTTATGCAACACACGACAGTGATTTTCCAGCAACAGTCTGACAGTGCATGGGCCCCGTAGTTGAAATTTTTTGCTCTAATCTTTGTTTATAGTAGAAGTAAATAATCCAAACAAAGAACATTCCACTATGCAGGGCTGATGGCTTTGTGATAAGGCAGAGCCTGGCACGAATGACAGAGCCAGCAGTCTATTGAGGTAAAAAACAGCACTCTGATAAGTAAAACTGTCTTCTGATTTATAGACCTTAAGATGGCTTTTTAACCCTTGAATCATGAAAATCTGCACCATACAAAGGCTTGTGAAGAAAGGCATGTAAAAGAAAAAAAAAAAAAAAGAAAAAATTTAAAAGAATTTTTTGAAGAAAAACTGTAGTGGCTAAGACGTTACTTTTATTCTCAGAAAATCACCTTAAACCCGAACTTTAAATATACTACATATAAGAACTTTTCCTAGTGATCAATTTCTGTATTGGACATAGAACTTCTAAAAGAACATTTGAAAAACAAAACCATTTAAGATCAAACCTTTCTTTGTTTACACAGAAATAAATGGGCTTGAAAAAATAATGAATATTTATCTTGCAAAATTTATGATGTCAGATACAACATGATACATGGCCTTTGGTGTCAGTCATATCTTCTGTATACAAGTCCTGAGAGACTCTGGTCCTCAGGCAGATTGAAAAGACTTTCAGTTCTTCCATACAGTATTTCCAATAGTTAATTCAATTGTTAATATTTAATAGCAAACAGCCCTGAGAACTGCTGCAACCCTTTTCCAAAGAGCTCTTAAATGCAGAAGACAGTTATATATTTGCATATATGAATAATCACTTAATAAACAATGTTATTTGATTTTCAACTCTCCCCCCAGCACCCAATACATGGATAAGGAGACTCTTGCTCACAGAATTCATATGACTTTTTGACCAGTGGACCTGTACAATTAAATGTACAGTCCTGCTACAGGCTTAGTAACTGAATCTGGTGTTTGCCAATTCTTTCTCCAGTCTAATTGTGTCATCAGCTGACAGACCTACACGTGGACTTCATAAGAGATGAGAGGTAGCCTATACACTCTTAAATTGGGATTTGTGGACCATGTTTGAAAGGCAAAAAAGACATGGAAGGATAGTTAATAAATATTGCCACAGCATCAAAGTTACATTTCAGAAATGGAACTATGAATTTTCAGGCCATCAAACTCTAGCAAGACAGAAATCCACACAACTTAGATTCTTGAATTACAACATCCTAGTTCCGAAATGCAAATATGCTCGTACATGAAGTACAATCTCAATTAAATCCACCTTTAGATCTATGAAAATTTCAAGGCATCTCCGAAAACTTTCCATGTTATTCAATCTGTGCAAACTAAGCATTTTTCCAGTGAGATCAGATACCACGACCACAAATCATCCCAAAAAACTATAATTTCTACAAGATCTGTTTCACAGTTCAACACCCTACTGTACCTAACAGTTCCTTCTGCCATGCCTGAGTCACACTAGAAAGGGTCCTGGGCAGAGAGAGGACTGGCTCCTCTTTCTGCAGGCTTTTTAAAATGATCAGGAATGTACTAAGCTCCCCTCAAGACGTATTTCCTTCCCAAATACGATTTCGCAGGAGAGGTGGTGAAAGAAATCCTGAGATGTGCTTCCTTCTCATTTCCTACAAGCCTGCTGTAGACAGACAAGTCATTGCAATCTTAAGCCATGTCAGACCAGGAATGGGAGACCTGGAGTGTTAGCCTCAGTGGCACTGTATTTTTCAGTGCTGCCTCCAGTTCACTAGCAAGTTCAGGAGGCTTTTATTCACAGAATTATAAATACAAATCTTTCATATTTTAGAACACTATTTTAATGATCATTAATATTTAAACTACTAAAAAATCCTTAACAATATTTTGACCAACTAAAATAATTTGACCTGATTTTTCATTATAAAATGTAACCACCTGAAAATGCAGAACCTATGTGCAAAGCCTCTATGACACAGTTTTTATGTAGGAAAGAGTATAAAACAGGATTTCTTCATCAAGCTGATATGTTGCTCCAAAAAAAAAATGGCCAACTTTCTTAATAGGGAGAACTTTCTTGGCTTCTAAGATTTGGTACCTCAAAAAAACCTATATTCAATTTTTATTAAACCTTGCAAACCCCAAAAAGCTATTAGAAAGCCAAAGACCACATAAAATTTCAGGTGTAGCAGTTTAATTTTAGTGAACCCCAAGTGAAAAAAAAATCCTCAGCATCTGATAAATTTGCTACCATTTAAAAAAATTGTTTTAGTGACATCTGATTTTGCTCTCGGATGCAAAATAAAGGCATTGAAGTATGTTGGACAGACTTCCACATGAACAGAGTTATTGATGTTTAGTTCTGCAATGAGAATGAAAACGAAACCTCCTTCTGCCTTTCGTTAAGTAAAAAATCAATGGACACCTGAAAGGAACCATAGCCTGACAATTTCTTCTAGTGATTTTAATAAAATACTTCTGCAACAATGACCAAAAAAAAAAAAAAAAAAAAAATAAAAAAAAGGCCAAAAGAGAAAAAAAAAAAAGAATTAAAAAAAGGTCTAAAGAGAGAAAAAGAAAAAAAACAGCAGAAAGAGCAGTAGCCACATGAAGTAAAGTAAGTAAAAGGACTTCTTGTGCCCAGTATTTTGGAAGAAATTGTTCAGGAACAGTTCATCCATGAGAAAGTCCGAGTCACATAAGGCTGCAAAGGTCAGTGAGACCTCTGGTGATCAAGTCAGTAAGTACCAGCCACACATGCTAGACTGTCTTGAAGCAAAATTAAAGTGTAGACACGACAAATCCTATTATTTATACACAGCAAGGAACATACAGCTTCTTTTGTTATAATACCTCGACTGTACTGCTTTCTTATTGCTCTCCTAAACTCTCCCACTACTCCCAAAGTAAGTAGTTCTCAGAGACTTAAGACAATATTGTGAAATAAAAAATGCTATCTCTGACCCTCAGCTGATACCAGGAGCACAAGCTACGACTTTGCAGGTGCTCATATTAAAGATCTTGAAAACTTCCTGTTACAAACATCTGTTTCATTTTGCCTGCCTTGAGCACGTTTGTGCTGAGCTTCTGGCCTGTGCCAAGTGTCAGTTTCAGGCTGATTAGTAATAACTACCCCAGTAGCTGAAGCAATAATAAAGGTTCAGTATCAATAGTTAATTTATTTCTTGTTATTGACCGAACAATTTATATGAACGTTGCCAGAGGTATGCCCTGTGGTATCTGTGAAAACCAGCTCCAGTATTGTCAAGCCAGGACATAAGCCTGTTTGCAGAAACAGGTTAGAGCTCCAGAGCTACATTCCCTAAAGCTTCAGTCAGAATTGAAGGTGCACCAGCCTGATGTGGCCGAGGTTGACAAAGCAGCTGTTTGCAAATGTTTTTTCTTGCAGCCAGGAAGAGAAAACTGATGACTACAAGGGGGAAAGAGATTTATGGCAAATACAGAGGCCAGGATTTCAGACTGACATCTCCGCCAGGGAGAAAATAGGACTGCAAAAGAGTACTAGTGGTGGGGACAGTAATTTCAGTGGGAGATTCAGTATGTGGTTTGCACCACGAACAAGAGAGGGAAGATGCCAGAGACAAGACAGAGACAAAGCTCGGATGGAACAAAACTGCATTATGGCTCTGAAAGTTCCTCTATACAAATGGACCACAAGGATAAGAATTTCCTATATCTCCCTTTAAAAATGGCAGCATCTTCATTACATGGATATTAATTCTGCGCAAGCATGCACTCAGTCATGGCATTTCCTCCCTTGTAAGGCTCTTGGTGGAACTCTAGGTCGTTCTTGTTGTGATCGCGCCTTTCTCTGTGACTTGGGTAAATAGGGGCAATTTTGGGATGAAGTGAAGTATTTAGAGTAGCATTCTTCTCTCCTAATACCTACAAGGTAAAGAACCCGGTGGGATAGACTCCTGCTCATGTCAACATAGAAAATGTGGCGTTTCTAGATCACAACTTGAACTACCATTTTATAGATCTGCTGCAGGATAACAGAAATCTCATTACAGAAGGACCAGTTTTTTCCCTGACAGGAAGACAAATCTACATGATCAGCTCGTGTTGAAGGACTATCACATACATCTCCAGAGTCAGGCCAGCTGAACTACACTCTTTAGAATGGAATGGGAAGGCCTGAAAAATGCTCACAACTGACATCAAACAAACTCTGAATGGACCTAATGTAACACCATTTTATGTTTCCTGAAGATCTGGCAAAGTCAGCATCAAAAGGAGGGGCCAAAATATTTCTCTTTTCTAAGATATCTTTTACAAGTATTTTCAGCATCTTACAGAGTGGAAATAAAACCACTCTAATAAAGAAGTAGGTAAAAATATATTATCACTGTTTTGGAACTACCTATTTGGCAGCTATTTCAATGACCAACACAGAGAGAACAAAAGTAAACCAGTACTTCTGTTCCAGAGGTTAACTCAATCATGAAGACAAGGAATTCCCGGAATCACCCATTAGAAGGACAAAACAAATACTGAATAGCCACTATTGACAATAAAACAAACAAAGAAAGGAAAATCAACCCCCAAAAAAGCAACCAACCAAATAAATAAACTACAAATACCACCACCACCACCCTCCCCAACCACCAGCATGTGCTCATGGAATCAAGAAACATATCATGCTTGTGTGTGCCCAAGGGCAGGGCATTGAAGCTAACAGGCAATCTCAGGTACAGAATTCCCTGGCTACTGGAAAACAATTTGAATATACTCTAATTGTGCTCTGTGTGATACTTACATACTAAACAGGCTGCATATATATATATATTGTATAACTTGCAAGGATGGGTTGCAGGTCTTAGATGAAATATGAAGCATGAAAAATTTCAAGAAATAGCCATTAGCAGCCCAAACAAATTTTGTTGCCAAGTAACTTCAAAGTATTGCCTGTGGTTCTTTCTCTGGTGTTATTTATGGCATCTCCATCAGCCTGTATACTACTGGAGCAAAAGAACTCACTTAGTGTACAAAATATTAACACAAGGGGATACTTGTATGGCATGTTTGTGATACTTAATGCCGGTATTAAACATTCTCTTTTTCAGAAGTCAACATGTGCAGTTTTCCAAATTCTTTCCCTATTCCCTTTGTCTTCTACATTCAATTACTTCTGAGAGGAAGATAATTAGAACATGCAAAACCTAGGTGTTTCATCAGATTTCTGAAAATGGAAGTTCCTCATCAACCTTTTAAAACACAGTTGTATCAACAAAGAATAAATCCCTTTCCCCTGCCACCCAAATTCCTTTATTTTAGTATTTTACACTACTTCCTCTCTACCTGCTTTTTTTATCCTAAGAAAAACTTCTAATCTCCTGGTTTGTTGAATATGGTCACCTTAAATTAAATTACCATGAAATACACTTACCTGAAATTATTTTCAGGTAGAGAAGGAATCCTAATGATTTTTTTGAACACCTGCTTTCTTAGGACAGTCTTATTTTCCTAGATGTTTCTACTCTATCAAGTTTAGTCAGAAGGATAAGGTGAGGATAAATGTTTTTTGTTAGGTAGAACACAAAATAAGGAGTCCCAATTTTTCTGTCTTCACTGCAGAGTAATAATTATTTGAAACTTCTTCCTAGTCCCTTTGTATTTTGAATTGTATCCTTTTTAAAACTATCTGGTGGTGCTCACCACACTGGTGCTATGTTTTCATGAGTTGATTATTTAATTTACCAAAAAAACCTTTTTAAGGTCTTATACCTCCCTTGCCAGTTCTTAGCCAAAGCTGTAATCCAGTACCTCTTTTCCCCTCTAAACCCTCTTCTTCTTTTCCAAAAGCAAGAACTGCAGATGAAACTACTGAAGAAACATCTTTGAATGTCCAAAATAATGATGGTAAAAATAATGCAGATTCAGGCCTGTGGTTCTCCTTAGGCAGAAGAAGATCTTTAATTCTGAAGGAGAAAAGGAATTTTGACTAACAGGCATCTTTGGATATATTTAACTCCTTTTCAAGGCTTGATGAGGAGTCCTTGCCCCAAGCCTAAGTAAAAATTGAATATTTTCACTCAGTGTTAACAAACTTGTGTGTCCCACTGAAAACTTATTCTATTGAAGAACTACTAAATTTAGTCTTGCACTCCTGTAGTTCTCCATATGTCATTAAACGTGAAAAGAAATAAAACTACAGATTCTTCTGCAAAGGGACTTGGGTCTGCCAGTACATCAGAGAGGTGCAAATCATATCATAAAATAATGCCAATTGCAAAACCAATTACTCTTTCCATTTTCCTCCTTTGCTCTCCCTTCCCCTTTTTACTGAGTAATTACACCAGACAGACAGTTGACACTCCTGAGTTGAATCGAAAGATTAGTTAATCAATAAAACCATTTCACTTCTTCAGGTTTTATATGTGGGTCACTCGACAGCTGAGTTCCTTACGAAATGCAGTTCCAAGCACCCCAGCCAACGCTCCCTGTCAGTGAAGACAGTTGCCAGCACCCCCAGGTTGCTGTTTCTAGATTGTTGCAGAAGTGACTAAGACAAGATAGGATGCACGGTATCAAGTAAAAGAACTGCACCTTGTTCACTTATTCTTATTCCTTGAGGAAAGAAGGTAGACCAACAAGAACAAACCTCTCTTTTACAATGTCCTTCTGCACAGGGTAGTATCATTAAAACGAAAAAAAAAAAAGGAAACAAAAAGATGGTGGTAAAACAAGAAAAATGAGCTATGCAGGTTGATGATAACAGGCAACAAGGGGACAAAATACAGGAAAGCTTTACCAGAGACTGAAAAGAGCTGAAATAGTGACAAGAGCTAATCAAAGAATGCAAGAAAAGAAAAAAGGCTAACAAGTGGTGGTGGGAAATCATCTGGGAAATGGTGTCATTGCCCCCAGAATCCCAGGTTTTTCAATTTCATATGTTGGGCTGAAGATCTTGTAGAGAAGTAGTTGACTCAGTAGGTCCAGACTTGGCTAGACTGCAGAAGCCACCTGTAAGTATTTTTAAAACAGAGCCCCAAGGTTTTCAGTTCTGAAAACAATCTCAATTTTATAATCAAGGCTTTGTTTTCCCAAGTCAAGTTTTCTGTATTCATTTAAAAGAAAAAGAAAAAAAAGAAAAAAAAAAGGCTGAAAAGCTTTAATTCCAGACACTGCAGGAAACTTTTTTCTGAATCGAAGCATCTAACTTTTTTGAGGGTCACTTACCACCATTAGGAAAGACTGAAACAAAAAGTCATGTGCAAAGCCTAACTACCTCACCATGTGGCCAAATAAGCTTGATTCTCATCTTGCAGTGATTAATGGAACTTGATTGATTTCAGGAACTCTTCTCTTTCACACTGGAACAGCTACTATTGTTTATTCTGTCTCAAAACAAAACCAAAAAATTCTTGCACTGAGATGGCTGACTTGACTCCTACTATATGCCACAAAGCAATTCAGTTCCTCTGTACTGATTTGGCTGTCCATTGCTTCAGCATAAGCTCAGGAATATTAAAAGACAATGAAATGTAAAATGAACTTATTTTTGGAAACAAGGTCTTCACACAACAGAATTTTTAATTTTTTTTTTGAGTGGACTTCTTAAAATCTGCTACAATGGCAGTGGAAAAGATTCAGAAATTTCAGTACAATGTACTGTCTCGAATTTCTGTTACAGTGGCATTTGACTGATTTACATTCTTCTTTTAGATTTTGCTCTAACCAGCACCTTTATTATGTGACCTTTATTCTGGATGGCCTCCAAGGTACTATATACAATAGCTGCTTCCACACCACTACCTCAACTACAAGCCAGCTGACTTCTGTGCTAATTGCTGGATTTGAAACTTCCTTTCCTCTATAAAGTTCCAATTAAGAGCCAAGTATTTAGAGTAGGTACTCTGGATCTAATCTGGGTTTCTAACTTACATTGTGAGGAAGATGTTGCAGTCTGTTTTCTGCTCAGGGATACAATTTAGCACTGACACAGTTAAAATACTCTCTAGAAGTGTGTAGTAAGGAGCAGCAAAACCAAGAATGCATGAAATGGAGTACCTCTATCAGAAACGCTAGCTATCTGCAGATTTCTTATGTCAACAGGACCAGTAAACAAGTGTTAATATTTCTAGTGGAAGGAGCATCCGTGGGGAATTCAGTGCAGTTAGCTGCACAGAGCAAAGAATCAGATCGGAGAGGGAATTGTGTCAGCTCTGGCATGTCGGCAGTATGTGGCTGTCAGGAGTGTGAAATGGAGCTGCTTCAAAGCTGAGTAGGCTGTGACCTGAATGCTGCACGTCCATGCACTCAGTGTGAGAGGATCAATGACAGCATTTGCTGGGCTCTAGTCATCCCCTCTGCTAATGAAAGCAGTTCTGAAAGGCATAATGCAGGGCCTCTAGGCAGCCTAAAGCCTAGCATTAGCTGAGTTTGTTATAAGCTTGGCTGGCGAGTGCACTGAGTACCAAAGGCCCCCTCCTCTGTTGCTCTATCCCACCAACTCCCCCCGGCTGTCTGTTTAGTGTCACTCAGCTGGGATGGATCCCGTAAAAGATCTGACGCTTAGCAAGGACTCAGAGGTGTCTGGAACGCCTGCCTCTAATCATAAACACCACAGCTGGCAATGATGTGGTCGAGGAAAAAAAATTCACCTTGATCCAACAGCACACATTCCCTTTGATGTTTCTGCAGTGAGTTCACTGCCCAGAGAGAAAGGTACTGCTTTAAAAAAAAATCAGGCTTGACATTCTCAAATCATAACCATATGACTCTCAATTCCAAGCTTAAAAAACCCCACAACCAAGGCCCAGGAAAACACAACATTTTGTTCTCAGAAACTTAGGGAAGAAGCATCTGACAATGATAACATGAAACAGGTTTGGAAGATAATGGCAGTTTGAGAAGAAAACACTTCCAAAAAATTCAGACTGCCACTACCAAAAATGGAAGAAGCCTTCTGCCAAAGATTGCAAACTGTGGTGACCTCAAGTAAGAGACTGTAGCTGATTCAAGGGAAAAATGAAACTTTTCAAAGACAACATTGCTTGTGCTCTGCCACTGTTTATAAGTGCCTTATGCCCTCCTGCCTTTCGGGGTGGCCTGGTAAATACAAGAGCTCTTCTGTATTTTACAGTCCTCTGCCACAAATTTCTGTTAAATATTCAACACTGTGAGCATGATTTTTAAATTTTTTTACCCAGTCAGGTTACAAAGAGAATTGAGAATCCAGTGCAAAAGCTTATTATTTATTGTAGGGTGTTTTTTGCACTGCCCCTCTGTTTCATAAATGGTCATGAAATATAAAAATGTCATATTTATTTTCATACTGCTTGGATTTCTTGATAGAAAAACTACACTGCTTTTCTTGCATTCATTTCTTTCTAGACACAGAGTGCTGCATATACAATTTGCTAAAAATCTGGGAAAACTGTTAACTTTTGTTCTCTGACATGTTCATGCTACTGTTTCCTTATGCTATGCCATCTATACTAACACAGATAAAGGGCCTCATTTGGACAATCCTAACGCAACGTAGAGTCTAATTTTCTTTTCATTATTCACAGCAAGGGAGCATTACAATTAATAATGAAGCTCTTTCCAAGGCTATATGAAGAAAATGGCATCCTAGACACACTGATGCAGACACTTATTTGCTTGGTACGAAAAGAAAAATTTAGAACTAACTTTGAAAAAGTCTCTAAAATGCATGTCCAGAATTTGCCCCTAATTGCAAATTTAAGTATCTAGCATTTTTACATGGAAATGAACAGCTGGCACAGCAGCAACTGCAAATAGTCATTTAGGGGTACTCAAACATGTTTTTTGCCTTTCTGGATGTTTTTCTAAAATGTCCTTTTTCATGATTTCATATTACCCACCAGGTTTACTTTCTCATCCAGATAAAAAGGCCAGGTTACATTCCCTCAGAATCATAACCAATACTTGCAGCCATTCTCTAACAAGAAAACTAAAGACAACTCCATTACTTTTGTTATTAATATGCACTGTTTGTTACAGTGGCTCAAACTGATCAGAGCCATCCTGACACAACTAAAGCAGAGACGTGACATCTCGTATACAAAATACAGAGCTTAAGAGTGAGCGTAAATTGAACTACCATGTCACGGCTGGAAAATCTGGGAGCTGTATTCTAAACCTATATGAGGTTTCACAGGCTGTTTGTACTGACAGTCTTCCCTGCAATTCTCTCAAATGCTGCAGATTCAGATAAGATTCAGATTTATGAAGTTTATGTACTGTTCTACAGTGGTACGCGTGTTCGTGTGTATGTGAAGGAGAAGGAGGCTAATTCAGCTGGGTTGTGAAACATCAGCAATTTACATATCCCTATATGGCAATTTTTCTCTTATACTGTATGTAAGCAAAATACAATTAAATAATAGCCAAGATCTGCAGCCCTAGTGATATTTAAAAAAATGTGAGGAAGGGACACAAATCTGTCTTATTTCCTTGTGCACTAATCTCTTATTTTCAACCAGAAGGAATTAAAATCAGTACCAGAAAACTGTTACTAACATACTGTCGTAAACACAGGTTAATGGATTTTTAAAAAAAGTATTTCCTCAAGCCTTGTGAAGAACTATGGATTTTACTGCAATGGCAGTTTACCTCTGTATATGCAAGCGTTCAGGAGGTGAGAGTCAAGACATGCATCCAGTTCTTCAAGGAAAAATCAGAGCTATCCATCCAGTCTGCCCTACTGCAACTGAATAATTCTAAGCTTACTGGCAAAGTGTATCATAAAAGCCCTCCTTTTTCTCTATTCTTACATGACTTTCAAACATCACAGGATAAAAATAATGAGAAATCATTCTAATAATTAATATGGTTTTACTGCAAGGAATATTTTTTTGGCTCCCATATTTTAATGTGACAAAATCGGTACACAAATGTAACTTATCAGAAGCATTCCCCCAACAAAAAGCATAAGAGAATTCCGTAATATCTTTCTTCCAGCTTCATTTTAAAGATCAGATTTAAAAGTGTTTTATTGATTACATGTTCTTGCATGGAACAACTAAAGAAAAACCCCAACCCAAACCCAAAACCAAAACCAAAAACTAAACCAAACCAAACAAAACAAAGCAACCAACCAAACAGAAAGCCAAACACTTTCCTGGTTACAAATGGGTATGTATCCAATATTGTCTTAGTTTGATGAGATAAAGAGGACTGCCATTTAAGAGAAGGAAAAGAAAAAAAGTTTGGTTCTAGGTGGTGGTTTTCATGCTTATACTACAACGAATATAACTGACCTGATGACAAGTGAAATATTGTATGACTGTGCCTAAAATGCATGTGGCCTCCACCTGTTGCATTGACTGCACTGACATTCAGCTCATCTTACCAGTCCCTTGCTTTAGTGCTCTATTACAAAATACAGCACACTGCCTTACAAAAGGAAGCTATTTTAATTCATATTCACCAAAAATGTAGCACATGATGACTTGTTACCTGACTCGATTTGCTAAATGTCTTAGATTCCATGTAACTGGCAGGGCTGGTATGCAAAACATCGGACCTGTGCAAAATTCCAGGATGAGATAGCAGTTCAGTCAGAAAGCAAACGCTTTATAGCTTTATAGCTCTTACAAGGCTGCAGTTCAAAGATGCCTTCAGCCCTCCATTTCTAAACCAGTCCAAAGCTGCCTTCAGACAGCTCATTCACACCATGACAGAGGAGGTTCCACCTCACACCAACTCTCTAGTGACCCCTCCAGATGAATCAGAAGAGAAATTGACAAGCTACAACGGCATTCTCGGATGAAGGGAGGCTGGCTGGCTGGAGAGTTTAGGATGAGACATGCAGGTCAAACAGAAGTCTTCAGGGATTCAAAAGCTCATGTTTCCTGCACCACTCCTCCTTTAAAGATTGCAATGAATTCTGTCAAATTAAAGTGCTCAAATCCTTTCATTTATTTTACTTTTGTGAGATGTAAGTCTAAACCTGATTTAGAATTAATTGTACAAGCGATTACAAACCATTTAACTTGGGCACAACCATAAATTCCTGACACTGAAGTCTGATTTGTGCAGGTCCTTACTCACAAGAAGCTCTCTACTAATACCGACACTGTTCATGTGGAGGAGGAAGAGTTTCAGAGCTAGAACAGAAACCATAACACTGTGGCAAGCCCTCCACAACTTTTTTGTTTCTCCTGTTTTTGAAATGAACTGCCTCCTGTTGCTTTGTTTCTTTGCTGATTTTGGAAGCCTCATTGGGAACTTAATTTTTCTGCACAGATAGTTTTCATGTCACTTTCCAAAACTTCAGTGCCCACGTTCATTCTATGGCTTTTTCAGTACAAAATCTCTGCTTGCAGAACGGCCTCACCAAGTGGGTACTGGAGTAGTTTATGCTTTATGAAGTTTTCTCAAGGTTTTGCTTTTTGGGTGTTTTCTTACAAGAGGTGATTGAAAACAGAAAGGAAAAGCCGTGTTTTCTCTAGTTTTTTCTCTCCCCCCCCCCCCTTTTTTTTTTTTTTTCCTTCTCCTTTAATACTCTTATTCTGAGACCATGTATGACAATACGTCTTGGAAAATTGCTCCTGTCCAATAACATGCTCAAAGTACTCCTTTGCCAGAGGCATTCACTCATTATATAAATCAAACAAGCATACAAAAACAGACAAAAAGTGACTGGTAATGCCCAGTGAATTTCTGTGCTCAGCTAAGATGATTTGGTGCATTGCATGCAGATGTCAGGTATTTTTATAAAGAGCTCCATTGTGCAGGGCCCCACTACTCCTCCATCGCTCCCAGCACTCCCTTAAAAGGGGGGCGGTGGGCAGACAACCATTCCAGCTGGGCTTGGAACCTCGTCTGAGTCAGGAAAACCACAGCTCATAAGCAAAGAGGAAGCATAATGTTCTACAAGGACAAAACATTAGCAAAAATGTCACTCAGCCCCAGTTCCACATGTTGGCTGCCACGGCCTCTTCCTCCTAGCATGCCCGATTGATATAAATTCCATCTGCTCAGCAGCCAAGTGACAGAGAAGAAATACCGGCATCTGGTCTCTATTGCTGTCGGGTTTTTGTTCCATGTTAGACCTTAGCTAGAAACATATGAAGAAATGAAGGTGCTGGCAAGCGACTAAAAGGCTGCACTGGCACAAATGAGACTTTCTGATGCTTTTCACACTTCACTCTGAGTTTTTACAGGCAAAAAGGTGGAGGAGACTTGATAAACTGAGTCTGGAGAGCCAATGGGCCTGGAGGTCATTTGGTGTTTCTAACTTTTTTTTTTGGAGTGTTTAAAACTGTAAAGCAAAACAATTTTTTTTAACACAACAGAAGGTAACGAAGTCACACAAGAATGTTGCTCTTCAGCTAGGTTTTTTTTCTCCTTCTCTTAAACATCCACTGGTTTGGACCTGATCCACAAGCACTTTATATTCTCCTGAGAAGCAGCTGGAAAGTGCCAAACCACTAACTTTTTTTTTTTTTTAACCCCACTGTGTCCAGCAGAAAGCAAGTGCTTCAAACCAAAGAGAGAGAGCAATAGAGAAAACCAGTAACATGCATTACTGTCTGAGAAATGATGCCTGAGTGCTTTTTGAGAGCAGCTCCTGAAGAGATAGGGGAGATTGTGAGTCAATGTAATTGCATATGTGTTTGTGTACAGTCAAAGATTTCTTTGAGGAATGACTTCTCGCACCAACAGAGGTGCAAGAAAAAACAAAGGTGTGATAGAGAGGAAGGTAAAAAATAAAATACATTGGTAATAAAATTAGAGACATATACTTTTCTCCTTGCCAAAAAACAACTGAAGTCAAAAATTTATGAAGACAGTTTGTATCTAAAGAGATCCAAAAAACAACACAGGATAGCTGGTCTGCAGTAAGGTAAAATATTTCTAAAATTTAAAGTGGAACCTAAATATTCAAAATCAACATAGAATTTGATTTTATTAGAATAAAAAATAGTGTTCCATTTATCTACAATGCCTCCAGCCCTTGTTGGTCTCATGATTCCCTCTGCAATACTGCATCCTTCTCTTTTGTGTGACAGGACCACAAACTGACAGAAAGAAATGAACCGAGTGAACAGCTATCAGAATGACATTATAACACCAATGAGAGAGAACACATGTAAGAGAAGAGCTCTCAAGAACATATAAATATATAATAGAGCGCTGGAACACTTAATAATTAATTGTGAGGAAGAAGCTTTTATTTCAACAAAAAGAAAGGCTTCCAACCAGCAACCCCATGAGAGTGGAACAGTCCAGTATATTGATGCACAAAAGGCAGTTCCACGCCAGTTCTTCACAAGGTGAAGTTCCCCTTTCATACTTGGCCAGGATCACTTCAACACACTGTCTGCATTTCACCCTCAAACAAAGTCTGAAGTCGTACCTGCCTTTGGTGGTGATTCCCTGACTGCAGTGGAATTGCTCTCAGTGACTTCAGAGGGCTTTGCACCTAAACCAATAAAGTCAGCAATCTAGTTTACCTAGTAGGATAATGAGTATTACAAGATTCCATAACTAGGGGTCAAATATTCCACTGCTGGTTCTCCTCACTGAAGTGTTACTTTAGGGAAGTTAATTCTGCTAACTTAGTGTTCCTCACTGGAAATTATTACTCAATTTGTAACCCAGATGAAAAGTCTTAAGTACACATGTGAAGAATCAGTGGTGCTCATCGATTAATAATGTGCCTCCATACAATCAGTGGTTTAGACTATCACAAAGAGTATGAAAGGAGTATTCCACCTTCAGGTCTCTTTGCATGGGATGCCTCCCTCTAAGAGTTGTCATTTGATTACCACCCAAACAAACCCAAACTGGCACTACAATGCCTCGCTCAAGGCATACCTGCAGTGTCACTCCTGCAGAAAAATTCTGATTTTTACGGACTTATTAGAAGGCCAGGTTGGATCAGGCCCTGGACAACATGTTTGAGTGAAAGATGCCCCTGCCTATGGCAAATACTCTTGCAAGTAACTTTACATTAGCAAGTAATTCAAGCTCACTATTCCAAAGAGCACCATATTAACATAAAAACAGCTGTTAAATTGTGCAAGTTGCTTCGCCCCTGTTTCTGCTTAGGCAATAAGTAAAGCAGAAACTATCTTTATCCAACAGCTACAAAAGTAGTGTAGTAACTGCCTATGTATCACTTCAGAGCACCTCTCAAAGCACTATCCTTGTTCATGGGACTTCTCTTTTTTTGCCTTGACCCTAATGATTTCCCATTCACAGACTGCACTGTGCTTACAGTAAGTTCCTTCTAAGTAAGAGGATCAGGTAACAGTAAGTTCCCAGTCAGAGCTTCTTAGGAAAGGAAGGGTATTATTCTCAAAGAGAAGGGCTTAGTATTCTGTTATGCAGAATAATGGAGTAAAAATGTAACCTTTTACAACAAGGTGGCAACCAAAGTCACTTTTATCTTCCCTCCCCTTCCCCTGGTTTGGAGTCTCAGTTGTCATTTTATACAGATTTCTGGAGGATGGACATCACTGACGGTACTACCACAGTGAAAAAAAAAGAGTAAGACAAATTTTTTAGCATTCAATAGATGTGTGTACATAATTACTACATATAATGGTTCAAACTAACTCCAGGGTTACACTTTCAGTGAAATCAACATGGCTGAGTGAGACCTGACTCAAGACAGTCTGTAAGGTGTCTCACTGTCTGCAGCAGACAACATTATACTTCCCAAAGGCAAGGCTTGGCGCACAGTCAGCGATGAGAGGGGACAATTGAGCTGCCTACCGCTGGAACCATCAACACAATTTCCCGCAAGTCAGGAATATGAAACAGCACAGCTGCTGGGATGAGTGAATAGCTGAAGGAGCTTATGTGAGCTTCAATAGCAGGCCTGAGCAGTGCTCCACTGTGAATGACAAGTGATGGGCCAAATCACTGGGGAGCTACCGATGAGTTATTAATGGTGACAGGTACACTACCTGGGAGACAGGTTGAGAGGGGAAAAAGATTATTTATAAGCGAATAGTTAACAGCTGTACCCACTGCTAAGCATTACATGGATGCCACAAACTGTAGAATTCAAATCTTGGGTTATTCAAGCACGAACAACTGCCTGTCACCAAACTGCAATGCATCGGTACAAATTAAGGTGGGAGAGACGACATGAGGCTGGAATGATGCCTTGCTCAAGTAGGCAATGCCATCACAGAGTGCAGATAAGAGCGAGAGAAGGGCTGAGATAACCATGAGGTGAAATATGGTTCTTAATAATAATGATGAATTTGCAAGAACAGCTTTTTAATTTTTCCTGAGGGCTTTTGGAAGAGAACAGATGCTGAATATGTCCTGTACTGACATGAATAAATGGGGGGGAAATATAATAAGCAAAAGAAATATTTTCAAAGAAGTATTCTTTTGAAATGAGAAGTAATATATTTCTATTGTGGAGATAATTTCTTCTATCTCCAGCCCCCTCCCAAGTTTGAAAGCCACATTGTTAAGATTATAATATAATGTTCTTACAATACCTACAATAAAATAGTCACCTAGTTTTTTCCCAAAGGAATGAAGCATTGTAGTACCGAGTTTATTACGAGTGGACTGAACAAAAATCTTTCTAATCTATTTCTCCGTTCAATCCTGTACCGAGGCAAGCAGGGAATACAAACCAAATAGAACCCCCTAACACCCAAAAACCCCCGAACACACAAACACCCCTACCCACCCCCGGCCTCAAGGTTTTGGAAATGTTTTCATAATGTGAACATAATCATGAAATATAGTGCTTTTGAGTCCTTTCCTATTCCATTGCAAAGGTATGCCTCTGCAGTAACTGCTTACATACAAGAAAAAAAGAAATCATTTGATGGCTTTTTTTGTGGTCTTTTAATGTGTTAGAGCAGTTAAATACCTGCAAGACCAGCCAGGTGCCAAGACAATAAGCAGGTGGTTCACTGACTTCCAAGTCTGCACAAACCACAGGCTGGAAATTGTCCACTAGATATCTGATCAGAGACACCTTTTACCTGCAACAAAATGTGCCAAATGACTAATCTTAAAAAAAAAAAAAAAAAAAAGAAAAAAAAAAGAAAGAGGGATGAGGAAAAGCCTTAACAAACTAAATTTAAGCTTAAGCTTAAGCTTAAGCTTAAAATTCAATTTATTTGAAATAGAATCTCACACAGATTGCAAAATGGTAAGAAAAAAAAAAGGCTAGTCAGCAACAGCCTCCAAGGTGGAGGGAGAAAACTGTTTATATCTATGGTTACTGCCTCCTCTCATTTCTATGCCATAGGGACACTGTGCTCTTGCATGCTCTGGAGGAGGGAGATATGTGAGCCAGAAAAGGTTCACACTTCAAAAAGCTTCTAAGGCTTTAAAATATAATGGCAGAAACTGATTCAGCATTGTAACTGCTTTCAGGATTTAGTCCAAATCTTTCAGTTTTGGCATTTCAAAGCGAACACTGCTAAAAGGCAAATAGTCCTCTGCATGTGTGTATTGGGGGTTGATGCGATATTAGTCAAGCTTACTCATTACCTGCTTTCTGATATTTACAATATTTTAATATTTCCCCTTTTCTGTTTCACTCTGGTTCCTATGGAAAGCCGCTATGATTCCTCAGTGTCTGAGTTTCTCA
The DNA here is from genome assembly GCA_013398115.1 of Falcunculus frontatus. Lineage (NCBI taxonomy): Eukaryota > Metazoa > Chordata > Aves > Passeriformes > Falcunculus > Falcunculus frontatus. The sequence goes on from VZRV01003465.1 coordinate 30,149, forward strand.
CACTGTGAATCAATACTTAAATATATCGTCAAAGCAAGTGAGACAGTTACATTTTATCTTAGCAATTGACCATTAAAGACTTTTTATTAAATACCATGCTTTGTGGAAACTGCTTTTCACACAACTTGTGTGTGAAAGTTGGGTTATGTTTTCACACAACATAAAAGAAACACAACATAATTTTTAAAGGTTTAGTAAGAGATTCAGGAACCGAACATAAGTTGAATTTGGCATTAGTAGCCTTCTAAAAAGACTACATTGGTATCCCCAGATATTGATTAAATCCTTGTATCCCTTCCATCCTACTTTTAATTTTTTTTGTGTTTAAAAGTCACATTCTAGAGGACCTGGTCTAAAGGCATAGGAAACCTAAGTCAAATTTCACGGAGTGAAATTGCTTTACTTTCAAAAAGAGTGGAATTTACAGTGAGCAAGGTGAGCTTAGTTTTGATCTCTACATTTCAATTAAACAGTGCCTTACTGCACAAGTTTTTACATTGGCTACAAGCAGTTCGCCTCTAAATGAGAATTTTCTTTCTTGTATTTATAGATAGAAATTGAAATATCAATTTCTTTATTTTCTCATTAGGGGTAGGTCTACGAATTTAGCAGCATGTGTTTTGATATCCAAGTTTGCATGGAGATATCAGTGCCTGTTGCTATCATGCCCAGAAAGTAAAATCACAACTTATTTTTAAAAACTGTAAATTCGAAAAGAATAACTTCAAAGTTTTGTTGGCTACCTTTCAGTAAAAACAAACAAACAGACAAACAAACAAAGTCACAAAAATTACTATAAAGCATATGGTGCAAACCACGAGTGTGTTTATTTTTTATCGGTCTACATTATTTACCATGTAATTGGGTCAAAATTTATGCTCTAAGGATTATACAGAACATAGTATTTTTTTCAGCTTCACACACCAAGTCCATCCATCAAAGCAGGTCTTCTTTTTTACCTCCAAACAAAATGAAGTACTATTTGTTTTTTATGGATTCATAAGTTCTTGAGTGACACAAAGGACAGGCCGCCAACAGAAATAAAAAGCCAGGATACTAGGAAGGAGAGCTGGTTTCTAAACATGCCAAAGTTTATTGGAAATGTAACATTCAAGGACTTTTCCCTTCCCTCTATTTGATTCTAGATGTACTGTGCTCCTCACATCACCCCAGTTGGTCATGTATTAACAAGTACTTCAACCATTTTTGCAAGTCTCCTCCTCTTTATCACAGAAGGTATTTGGTAAATTATGTCCGCATGCTTCAAAGAGAGCAGAAGCTCATACCTTAATTTGTACGTGCTATGTAATCAGGTTAGCAGGCTGGTCCAAGTATCGGCTCCCTGTGCAGCCAGAGTCAAAGAGTTGTGCTCTAGGGTGGCCTGCAGCCACCCAGCTAGAGGGAAAGGAGTTGGGGATGCCGCTATCCATAGACAACCACTGAGGAGGTGATGGCAGGGTGGGAAAGGACCTTGTGCTCACCAATTATTTCTTCCACCTACCCCACAAAATTCCGTCTGGGGGCAGGAAAGAAAGAGCAACCTGGACTAAAGAAGTTAAGATCTTACTTTAGGGAGGCTCTGGTCATCATGGAAAATGAGAAAACTGATTTGGAAACCTCATGATGAGAATCTGCTTTATTAGTGAGTCTCCATTTGTATAACATGCCATAAACAATCCACAGCTTGGTTTTGAGAGATGTAATATATGCCTGTGCATATATTTCACTGGAGTCTACTCCAGTGAAAACAATTAACAATAAAGAAAGAATCTTTAGAAGTCTACAATTTTTAATTGAAACATGCTTTCTTGTACAGTTCTTACAATCTGCTATTCATTTCTTTTCAAGAAAAAGGGAGTGCTTACAGGAAGAGAACTGTTATGTGACCTCAGCTGACCTACATACATTTGCTGAGACCCCAATTCAGAAAAAATAGACAAGCATATGCTTAATGTTAAACATGTGAATAGAACATTGTTGATGTCAAGGGTACTAATTGTATAAGTTAGGTAGGTTCTTATGCACCTTGCTAAATCAGCAACCACTTTCTGACAGTGTTTGAGCAGTTCTCTGGGTAACAAAATAAGTTTGGTTCCCTATGGCTTTATATCTCTACAATAAGCTGAGAACTCTTTTGATTTGCATCTTCATAACCTCTTTCCTCCTTTGCTTCTCTACTATAGTTTCTTTGGTGCCTCAAAATGGATGTTTTGCTTTTTCTCCGGAATCTCTCTCTACTACCTGGCCACATACACAAAGCATTCTGAGACTTCCTAGATTTTGAGGACTTTCCTTCCCATCTCTTGAAGTAATCTCAAAATAGTTATAAAAAGCATTGTTATATGAGTCCTGTTCATTTGAACAGTTAGATAAAAGCAAGCAAACAAACAAACAAAGAAGGACTTTCTACAGTGGAGTAGCTGCTGAAATTCCAATACCATTATCTTGTATGAACTGAGAGTAAACACTCTGCTGAAGTGAAAATGGGTACCTTAGTAAAGGACTTACAGAGTACTACAGCATAAAGTAGACTGGTGATGGAAAAGCCTTGCAGACACACACCTAAAGACTGATGTGACGAGTACTGAAAATTCGTACTGTGTTACTGAAGTTGTTATTCAGGTGTGGGAGTAAACGTATCATTTCATTTTGAATTTTCAGGTTGAGGAATGTCTGAAGCACCTCAAACTGGACTGACATTGGACTTCAGATGTGCTTCAAAGCCTATAAAACTTTCCATTGCACTGGCACTTCTCTCCTGCTTCAAATGAATCTCAACATTGCTACAATAAGAAGTTCTGTGCTCAAGTATTATATTTTCATTGAAATATTTCATCCTGCAGGTTAATATTCATCAAAAAAAGCCAAGAAACCAAAGAAATTTCAAAAAACATCGAAAAAAATAATTCTGATTTTTTTTCTGTAACTCCAGGAAAAGTGAACAGTTCAGGTTACTAATGTTAATATGTTTCCATGACCCAATGAGAGAGCTAACTGCATTCCAGAAAAACAGATATCCAGATATCTTTCCAAATACCAGAGCAAACTTCCACTTCATAATTGCTACAGGACAATATTAATACTACAAGCAATAATGCTGCACTATAACACAGCAATAAAATTAGCAACTTGACACATATACGGGGTCACAAGACTGTACATTTCATAACACACCATGTTCCAGGCTTTGAAAAGACATACAATGAGGTATTATGAGACACTCTTTCAAGATTCATCTTTGGCTGATCCTGTACAATCAATTTATTAGCCGTATGTGGCTGGGGGGACATAGGCTTCTCAAGCCACAGCCTCCCAATGAAGACTGGAAATGACTAGTTCCAAGATGGTATGAACATCATAATCAGCTTCTCTTCTATCTCTGGACAGCCCCACATCTGCTGGTCAGTTGTCCCAGAAGAGCTTCTTGCATTCTGTAACAGTCAGGTTCTCTGCAGCCTCACAACCACCACAACTGCGTGAACAATCTGCTACAGACATTAATTCCTTGCTCTTTTTCTACCAAGAAACACATCTCTGCCTTCAGCTGTGGCAGAAAATGAATGTCTATTACCTCACAGCTCTTTGAGCCTACAAATGAGAGAGAAGAGCTCTGTTTTGCATCCTACGGTGCAGTTTGAAATGCTCCTATCAAGAGGAAACCAGTTCCCACATGGAAAGCAACTAAACTAGTACTACTTAAATTTTTTAACCCCAAATTTAATTTTATTTTATGAAATCCTTTCTAAAAGACAGGGGTTGGACAAAAGCCTTTCTGCAGATCACACTGTTACATACTCAGCATGAACCGAGCAAGTTTTCCCAAGCATTGCCCTAGCTACTTCCAAATAGTCTGAGAGCTTTTGACGGAAAGCCTGCTGCAACACAAGCTACATTGCAAGCAACCTGATGGGTGGCCTTATTTCTTCCATTCCTGTTTGTCAGCACCATATGTCAGCTTGGACACAACTTAAAGACACCCAACATCCAGAATGCAGGGATAAAAATGCAATTATGTTAATTCTACTACGATGTCTACATCACTACTCAAGCTGTACAGATACAAACAAATCCAGCAAGCTGACATACACTGGGCCAGAAGTCTTAAAAATCTGTTTGTCCTACAAGTGACTTCCTTCTGTGCAGACAACAGCCAGTCAGTAATAGAGGTTTCCACACCCTTTTTCCACATCCTTTCCAGTAAATGGAATGCAAGACTTCAGGGTGCCATCCTGGCAAGATTCATCATGAAGAATCCACCAAGATTGGATAGAAAAAAGACAAATTTTACCCTACTATAAAAGGTAAAAATGAACTAATGAAACAAAATCTTTCTCTTCTCTTTGCTAAAAAGATTATTAAAAAAAATATTTACTGAAATTACTGTTCCAGTGGTGGTGAAGTTTCAGAATTTGACTAAAGAATAATCATAATTACACATTCTATTTCATTAGAGGATCTCAAAGCACTTCATAAACATTAATTAACAACATCCAAGTATAAATTGGGATGATTAGAACATTTTGTTAAAGCTGTGGGGGAGGAGAAAAAAATCAAGCTGAAGCACAAAGGACTCTTGCAGCAAGTTAATATATTAGAACCAGTAGTAAAATACACACTTCCTGGCTTCAAGATAAGCATTCAAAATTCTAGAACATGGTGCAAAATGACAGGCAAATCAGAGAAGATGTTTCAGCACAGGAAAGAAAAGTAAATTTCTTAATTAAAATATAGGAGTTCATCTTCATTAGAATCAAAATGTACCTTGATAAGTAAAAAGGGTTTGTCTGTCTACATTCAATGCTGTCCTCTTACTGCCCAGAAGGCAACAGTAAGTGCTAATGACATTTACCCCTCCTAATAAGAGTCACTCACACTTCACTGCTACTCCTTGTTATTGCTCAGGACAGGCACTAGCACCTTACTGAAAGATCAGTGCTGCAAGGGAAAAAAAGTCCCCTTGAGATCCCTTGGACTTCCAGAAAAGGAGAAAATAACTGATGCAGGACAGATGACAAGTTTGATTCTCTGTGGCCCTTCTTGATTCCTAAGTGTCTCTGGACCTAAATTTCATAAGTGCCTGAAGTCAGGGCTGACACACAGACAATCAAAACCACACCTAAACTCAAAGCAAGAGGTTTCTAAACTGGAAAAAATTCTTAAATCCATTTAAATGTCATGGTCTGGACTCCATATTCTCTAATTGAGAGTGCAGCTGAATGGTTAATATCACAGACTTATCACCTCCAGGACCATGATCTGAATTCAGCCCAAGGTTCTCTGCAAAGAGAGTAGTCTATAAAAAGCAGAAGTTCTAATCTCTGAGCTGCTTTTAGTGAGAAGAATGATCTTAATTCCTCGGATTCTTGGCACAATCCATAGGCACACACATATTTCCCTTCAATCAATAGCTTTATGCCCTTTTTTTTTCTTTATTTTATAACAGGTCACTGCGTTTATCACAAGAAAATTGAGGTGAACAGTAACCCCAAGATCCTATCCTCAACTCATTGGTTGTATTTCTTTGACACAGTGCAGGATATGTTCTGGTAGAGGCTTCAACATGGCATTGTCAGAAAGAAAAGTGATTTTCCAGGCTACAAGGAAAGCCATTCTCTCCCCTCCCTTCATCCACAGAGAATCAATCTCAAAACCAGAGATTTTTGTCAAAGACATGTACAATCACAGTCTATTAGAAATATAAATACAATTTATAGATTGTTAAGGTACATGTATATATACATAAGTATACATACATATACATACACACACACACACACATGTATACACACTCATACATATTTCAAGGGAAAAGCTCTGTGATCATAAATGGTTAATAGAAATTCAACCACACTCTGAAGCAAGAAAGCTGGAAATAGTTTCCTCTTTGGCTTACCTGCCAAGATCCAAGTTCAGGGCTCTGTTTCTTCTGAAATGCTTGATGGCATCACTCACACCTAAAACAGCCCAGGGAGTGAACTATTCCTCCCACCTCCTTCATCCTTCACTCTGCTTTGGGTGTTTGTGATTTCATCAACTATCACAAGAGGGACACAGGATCATGAACTCAAGCCTTGGCAGGTGAAGAGATTTTCAGCTCCATTTTAAAAAGCAAGCACACAAGGTCCTGGCACATGCCTGACAGACCTTCAGTAGCAGCCATTTCCATGCTCTGCAGTCTAGTAGCTGTGCAAAAAGTACATCAGTGGGATCACAGCTTCTCACCCCTAATACTGTAAACAGTCAGCACACATTCCAGGTAGGACAAACACACCGACACAAAAGTCTCTCTCTCCCCCTCTCTCTTTTTTTTTTTTTTGACTTTGACAGCCATAAATGTTTTCCATTAAAAGGCCACCTTTACATTTCTGAGCAATGTAAGACACTACGGCTATAAAGGCTAACTATTTCATAGTAGCCATTAGGAACTAGCACGATGTATACTGCTGTCGGTCACCAGGGGTTATACAGCCCTCTGCTTCATTACCCTTGCAAGATGCAAGACACAGAGCAGCAATAGCACAGCTCTCCAGCTGCACATACTCTGGAAAAACCAACGAGCTTTGCATATACTGAGACATCTGTTGTTACGTAACTTGTCCTGGTGGCATTCAGAAGTGTCATCAAACTCTCCGGACTTTATTTTTATTGTTTTATTATTTTTATTGGGTAAAGGGTGAACTGTCACAATAAATATCCTCATGTAGTACTAGTGTGATCCTTAGTGATTACTGTTAGAGGTACGGCACCAAAAGCATAAAAGAGATGTTAGGCAAGTTAGTGCAGGTACAGAGAAAATCTGAAAGCACTTCACACTGTAGAACAAGTGGCATTGCTCTGCTCAAACACACAACGTTTCCCGCTGGCTCAGCAGTTGTGCTTTGCTTCCTATCTCCCTTTTCAGTACTTAAAGGTTTATCTGAGCTTTTTCCACCCTCTGTTTGGGGTGAAGATAGAATAGTCATGCCTAGATTAGAACAGCTAAGAAGAATACAAAAGAGGAAGGGGTGTAGAAGAGAATCTCTGTTCCACAGGAGTGCAGGGGAGTCATACTAAACTGACACAGAGGTGAGAAGAGAAACTCTTTCAGTTTCAAATATTAGCATACAGTGATGCCATGGGAGGAACAGAGCACTCAGGAGATGGACATGTCATCTAACAGATCCTTTTCATCTTCTTGTGCTAAAGAGGCAAAATCAGAGAACGAGGGGAAGTGAAACTAAGGTGAGGCTGAAGAAGGGAAGATAAGCAAGAAAAAAAGGGGGGGGATGGGAGGCAGTGACAAAAGAATAAGGAAGTTGAAGTGGAAAGAGAGGGAGGAAGGAACAGACAGGCACAAAGAACAAGAAAAAGGCAGAGCACATACAAAAGAGACACTTTTAAATCCCATGTGTACTGCAGGACTAGAAGTCTGGATAAATGTTACCCGGCTTTGAGTCTCGGCTGCTGTGAAGGCCACTGTTGAAAAACATCAGAACTAAAGAACACATATGAGTGTTAACAATAACTACAAGGAAGAAAAGAAAACAAAAGACAGAATTGTATCTAACAAAGCTGAAAAAAGTAAATTAATCTGTAAAAGGGTAACTCTATTCATTTCAAGTAATTAAATGCCGGTGGAAGTTATTATGGGAAACATAGTCTTGTATATGACAGACTTATGTTGTACTTTGGCTCTGTTAAAATCTTTACCATATAAACTTCTTAACTTTTATCTGTATCAGTTTTACAAGTTTTTTTATAAAAAAGGTATAATACCCAGAGAGGCATGGAAAGACTAAGTGACTGCTTCTTAAAAGGCATGGAAATCCTCCAGCGGCCACAGCTGAAAGAGTGTAGAGTATTAATTAAGGTATTGGCAAACAGACCAATGAGGAATGAGAAGCAATACCAATAAAATACATACAAAATCTTCACGTACAAATTTTATTTTTTATTATTCATAAGTGTAACTGTCAAGTAACATTTGCTGGGTTGCAAAAGTCAACTTTTTTCTTGTTTTTCATAATTCAGTTGCCTATTTCTCTTAATTTTCTTTAACAAATAATATAGCACACCAATATTTTAATGGTGTTCTTGTTGTGAAAGACAAAAACAGAAAAATCACCTGACAGGACTTGGGAAAATAAAAAACCTGACAGAAACTTTGCGTGACTCATGATTATAGATAGTAGACTACATTGAACTTAAAGTATGATATCACCACTACAGCAACCTGACACTACATGTCTACCTTGCAAAAGCTGATATCAGAGCTTATGTTTATTTGTTTTCTTTCTAATGTTCTTTATGTTTAAGCAACGAAGGCTGTTTGACAATCTATTTAATGAAATAGTCCTTGAACTTGGGTTCTATAGCAAAAGTTCAAAGATCTTAAAAGGCAAATGATTTCAGACAGAAAAGCTAAGACTCTATAAAGTCTCTAAAAGAGGTCAGACAGCAACAGAACCCATCCTTTTCTGAAATCCTCCATAGACAAGACAATGGTGGGCAATATTTAATTTTAAGAACAGTAAAGCAATTTCAATCTGTGCATATGGTTAATATTTCACCTGCTTAGAAGGTGAACTGCTAAGGGATTACTTTAAGAAAGAACAGAAAAGAAATTAAGAACAATATTATTAAAGATGCACAAGTTTCTTTGGCCTCTACACAAATATCTTCATTTAATCTGGATGTAAGAATGGTATGCATGAACAAACTAGTGGTGGTAAACTAGGACAGAAACTAAATTACCCATCCTACCAAGAGCAACTATGTTTTACAAAAATTTGAGAAACTTTTTATCAAATATGACTGACAATATCAGTTATATATATGCCGATACATATATATCAACATGTGTGAGCATGTAGTTTGACTATGCATATAACTGGTTTTTCTTTAAAAATCTCAGAACTGAATTATTTAAACATTTCTAAGCATTTCATAATTTCAGTGAGTTTGTTTTAGTTAACGGAATTTTGTTTTTCTGAAATAATGTCTAAAACTGCCTGTCTCTTCCCACTCTCTGCCCTGGACCATATACACCTTGTGAGAGTATACCTTCTCAGCTGACTTCTTGCTTAACAGTTGCTTTGGGACTACAGAACAAGCACAGCAATGGAAGACTAAATCAATTTTTCCAAAGCAGAAAATGGTATCTAAAAATTTCAAATTTCATCATTTTTCATCATTGACTTTGCTATGGAAAAGACGTTCATTTAGGATTAGTGATTCCCCATGCAAAGTCCAGTATACAAACTTTCATGAGTTAGTCTCCTTTTGGACCTATAAAATATCCATAGTCTTCCAGCTGGCTTTAGTTTTGACTTTGTTCTGTGTTATTTATTTATTTTTAATTTCTCATAGCTGTGAATGGCACCAGAGAGTCTGGCAGCTAAGACGTTGCCTATGAGCTACTGACTAATCTACTTTTTTCAAGGGAATGATGATAAGAATGGGACTCCTAGGTCCAGACCATTTCTCCTAATTCTGCCAATGTTCTGTTCCATGCCTCTGCTTCTTTACAATATATATTGTAAAGACAATATATATTTTCCTCCTTTATGCTAAGAGAGTACAACTATTTGATCACAAAACAGTTGAAAAAGTGTTGAGCTGTTACTCAAAACTGAATCATTATTTGCAGTCAGTTTACGGCCTCTAAGTTATAATCATATGTCCTGTCTTTTGCAGCTGGACCAGTGTAAAAGCTGAATGCCCCAGCTCTTCACCGCTAGTGGCAAATTGCTCTCTAGCCCTTTCCTCTCAGAATAATGAGAGTTAACTTGCACATGTTTAGAAGGAGGATTTTTCTAACCCGGTTTGTTTAGAGAGAACCTGCCTAGGGAGCAATTACGTATGTAGCTACACTAGCAAATGGATGGGGTAAAGTATTCTCCGGAGCTGGATCATAGAGCAGCTGGCAAAGGTACCTCTTCTCTCAGCTTAGCTGGAATCAAACCAGGATTGGAGACTCACAGTTGAGCTATTCTTTACTGTAAAAGTAACATCATTCAAATCAATAGAGCCACTAGTCACATACATCTCTTTGAGTAGCATGTGCAATATCTGACCCAAAACACCTACTGTTTTTGACAAAAATAATTTCTTGTCATGTAAAGACATGCGAAGTTAGGTGTTCCCAAAAGAGAAAACTTACAGGCTCACTAACCACATACATGTTGACAACAAATACAGTAACTTAGTTCCTTGAGACAGAAAAAACAAGCCTAAAACCTGAAGGACTCTGAATTCCCACAGAGCAAACACAATCCAGAATGTTAAAGTTCTTTTGGGGAAGTTCTAAACATGAGGGAACTACTCCTCTTCTAAAACATTAATCCTGTGACAGTCTGATGAGACTGTTGACCGAATTGTCACTAACATTTCATTGATAGGTATCTGTCCACCAGAAACCAGATTTATCGCATGGAGGCCAGAGAATGTTGCCAGGTCTTAATGCCTTTCAGCCATTACTGGCAATGTTGTGACTGTGCCCAAATGTGAAAGGTGGTGTTATCAAATTACCTCTGTGGCTTTAGGGTTCCTTGACTTCCTGTGCTCTGTTAATGCAACCACTCAATGAAGGCATAAATACTACATTTTTCTCTGCCCACAGCTTTTTAAATAGCTATTTGGAAATATTATTAGTCAAAATGAGGGTATTACAAATAATCCCACCCACTGTGCAGCACTAATAAACAACTGTTTTCCCCTTGCTTCTCCAGAGGAGCAAACTATGAGCTTTTTCTTTAAAGTTACAAGGAAAAAGTTGTGAGGTTTGCAGGGGGGATTGTTCATTTGGTTGGTTGTTCGGGTTTTTTTGTTTGTTTGGCTGGTTGTGGTTGTTGCTGTTTTGTGGGAAGAGGGGTTTCTGTGGCTCTTGAACAGAACAGAAAAAATCTGACAACAGTAACTGATTTTGAGTGGATGCACCTACTCTATCCCTCAGAAAAGCCTCCATTTAGAAAAAATGTTAAAATAGTTTAAAACTTCCATTGTGGTGAAGGCACATTCAGCACAGGTGGATGTCTTGGACCATCCCAAAGCATAAAACTCCAGTTCTGTGCCAGCTATACAAATCTCTTGCACTGTGGTTAATAATGAACACTGGAACTCGAACCTCGATTAAGTATTCTGGAATCTGTTACAACCATTACCTTTCCCTATTCTGTTACTTCTCTTAGTCCTTGCTAATAAGCTTCCTGTTTCTCCTCCCCTGAGGAAAAAATGGGAGAACAGTGTTATACATGATTCTGTAAAGTTACAAGTGTAAAACACTATTTTTACTAGATTATGCTTCTCTAACTACACTACCATAGCAAACCTTTTCCTACAGATGCATATTTCTGTATTTGATATACAATGAGTATATATGAATGTATGGTAAATTTATTAGCATTGACTGGAATTAGATGATAAGTTAGGTGGGTTTGGACACGCAAATTACAAAGAACTATAATTCCTGACTGAGAGTCATATGTTCCTCAGTTCACTGCATGACAGCCTATCAACAATCCCATAGTTTGTGAAATTCTGGATGATTTGTTTTGGTACCTGATACTTTTGATACTCCTGTAGGATGCTCACAACATTTCATTCAGAGTTTTTGCATGTAAAAGCTTAGTTTGAAAGTCTCAAAAGATTCTTTGAAAAGTTTCAATCTATAATGATGAGCTTCATGGAACAATGCCTTTTGCTCAAAGACATTATCTGTATGCACTTTTACTGTGCTACTGTTACTACACATTTCCTTTCAAATTTCCCTGCATACCCTTTTTCTCCTTAATAACATATACATTCAATAAAGCTATTTTTAAACAAGACCTTTTTATTATCATAGATTTAATTAATTTTCCCAAGGTTTCTCTGCATATACGTTTTGCTTAGCATTTTCCTTTTCTGCCATATACTGAGTTTTCTAGCTTTAATGGAAACAAAATACACTTTTTGCCTAGCAATCCTGTGGAGATATTTAAAAGCCATCTGGACAGGGTCCTGGACAAACACTTCTGGGTGTCTCTGCTTGGACAGAGGGTTTGGACAAGATGACCTCCCTTCTAACCTTGACCAGTGTGTGATTCTTTGAAATTAGACAGCTAAATTAACAGGGATGCTCAACTATACCTATCACAGGTCTTCATTCACTCATTAAGCAAATCCACAGTTGAGTGCTAATGAAGTCAATATGTGGCAAGTCTGTAACAGCTGCCCTTAACTTTCACTGATAATTGTTCCCATTTAAACGGCATAATATTCAGTATACTGTTGTTGAATATAGTAATGGCAAAATTCATGCCTTGGGGGCTACAATATGACTGAGTTTTAGCCAGATAAACTGAACTGTGACCTAATGGGGTATTACAGGCCTTTACACCTTTCAGATGTGTAGGTCACAATCTCAGTCTGTATAAACATCTATGTAATTATAGTACAAGCCATTCTTGCAAATATTGAGATCATTCCAAAATATAATTAAAACAAAATCAATATGAGCATGGTTCAACGGCCTTTAAAACAAGAAAACTACTGATTTCAGTCTGTCTTCTTGTCTTTAAGAGACACAGAACTACATTCCATGCTTGTAATAGATTATGCCTAATTATTAATCACATTTAGTAACCATCAGGTTTTTAATATTATATCTTAAAAATTATGAATTTTTTATATATATTCCTTTACAATCATATTTCTTCAGCCCTCTAGATCAGTAGCATTCAGAATCCAGGAATCTAAAATATGACACAATATGCACATGATGCCAGTACATGTCTCTGTAGATATCGCTCATGTATCTGTCTTAATTATCTATCATATGTAAAATCTATAAATACATAAACATACATTAATATCTTACAAACATCATACATATCTACTGTATAAATATGATGGATATATCCTTATACATAAATTTTAGACTGGAAATAGAAAAAATGGATTCTATTCTATTTTAATTGGTGTAACACTTAGCCTTTACAAAATAGATGCCTGAGAGAATCCTGAAACAATTAAAGAGATCCTTCCATATATGTCCTAACAAGAATAAAAAGATCTCATTATTAAAGTATAAACATTTTTAGTTCTCTTTCTCTAGGGCTGTTTTACACTTCAGTACATTTTTCTGTGAAAATCCATATATAGAGCATTTAAGAAAATATTTATGAGCACAGAAGGTGAAGTTTTCCATAGAATCACATAAAGCTAATTTACTTCTTTCACACAAAGTACAGAAAACTGAAGAGGAATTAAGAAAAAGAGTCAGAATTTCTCAGAGAAGGTACAAATCTCATATCTTCAATAAAGTTCTAAGCATGCTACCATTGCTTAAGAAAGTAAAGCAAAAAATCAGCAACTAAAATTTTCAAAGTTTTTTAGGCATGTCCACTTCAATAACTGGATGAATTCTAGATGATGCAGAGCTCCCACAAAGTCAGTAGCAATTAAGAGAATCCAGAAGTATGTAGTCTTAGGTTATTAATCAGTAATAGTCTTACAAAATGTAAAAACTCACTTTGGAACTCAATAGATTATGAAAATTTTCAGATAAGCAACTATACACGTATTTATGACCATACTCATAAAGCAAGCCTGCCCATTTTTCTATTTTTCTTTTGTTGTCTGTTTCAACTAACGTGCATGCAATAATTTATTTAAAGCTACGTTTCAAAAATGGCCTTATAAAAAGGATTTTCCTGTTAATACACTACACTGTAAGGTTACTTTCCAAAATAACCATGATCACACCCCCCATTTCATCTATACCTTTTTAGATATCTTTCTAAAGGAGGAAAGAAAAGATGACAGAGCTGCTGACTTGCATCTTAGTTTTCCAAGTCAAACAGTAGGCCTTGCCAGCTGCCTTTGATGGCCAGATCATGCTGCAGGTAGCTAACCTCAGTATTTGCAGTATTTAAGGCATTTCCTACAATAAAAGTAAGCAAGTACAAATAAATACTATGGTATGAAGGCACCTGTATTTTTTTAGCTTAGGAAAAATTGAATATTTTATTTTGCCAACACCATCATTAGGTTTCAACATGCCAGAATAAATTCACTTCATATCCTTCTATCTCTTTGGGTGCACCATCACTACATCCATACATCAACAACAAAAATATCAGTTAACTGGGTTTGAAAACATGCTTCGCTTTATTTCCTACCTGAAGAATGTAGCCTCGAACATAGTCTCGAAGTGTCCAGCCTAAGCCATGCAAAATATGCAACACCTCCTCTTGCTTCAGTACACTGAAGAGTCGGTCAAGCAGTATCTTCAGTCTCACAGGCACAGCCTGAGTACCGTAGAGCATCAGGCTGCTGATGTCAAACACAACATTGGACTGCACAATCTCCACTTGGGTTGGGTGGTAGAGGTGCTGAGTACTAAGTTTGTCCAAGGCTGAAAGAAAAGGGGTCAAGTATAAGGAAAGAGCAAAGAAAAGAAAACAACCCCAAAGAGTCATGTATACGCATAACATTTGGCAGATACACTTATTTTCCAAAGGACTATCACCTGGATGATTCACAGAAAAGTAGAATCACAGAATAATTTGTTTTGAAAGGGACCTTTAAAGGCCATCTAGTTCACCCTCCTTCCATGGGCAGGGACATCTTCAACTAGATCAGGTTGCTCAAAGTTTCATCTAATCTGATCTTGAATATTTTCATGGATGGAGCATCTACAGCCTCATTGGGCAACCTGCTCCAGCGCCCCAACATTTTCATAAAAAACTTCTCCTCTATATCTATTATCTAGATCTACTCTCTTCTTTTCAGCTTAAAGCCATTACCCCTTGTCCAATCACTACATGTCCTTGTCAAAAGCCCCTTTCCAGCCTTTTTGTAAGCCCCCTTTCAGTACTGAAAGCCCACAATAAGGTCACCAAAGAGCCTTGCCCAAGCTTCTTTTCAACTCCTTCCCAGACTGAAGGACCCCAAATCTCCCAGCCTTTCCTCACAGGACAGGGCCTCCACCCTTCTGATCACCTTGGTGGTCTCCTCTGTACTGGCTCAAACAGGTCTTTGCTTTGCGGAGGACCCCAGAGCTGGACACACTACTCCAGATGGGGTTTCACCAGAGGGGAGCAGAGGGGCAGGATCGTCAACCACACCCTGTCGGCAATGCTGCTTTTGATGCAGCCCAGGGCATGGTCAGCTTTCTGGGCTGCAGATGCACATTGTTGAGTCATGTTCAGCTTTTCATCCACTGAAGTTCCCCAGGTCCTTCTCTGAATGGTGAATGAGTTCATCTGATGAATGATCATCTCCCAGTGTGTACTTATGCTCGGGATTGCCCTGAACCAGGTGCAGCACCTTGCACTTGGCCTTGTCGAATGAACCTCATGAGGATGATATGGGTCCACTTCCTCAAGCTTGTCCAGGTCCCTCTGTATGGCATCCTGTCCTTCCAGCGTGTCAACTGCACCACTCAGCTTGGTGTCATCTGCATATTTGCTGATGGCCTTACTATGTCATTGATGAAGATATTAAACTGTACTGGTCCCAGTATGGACTCCTGATGGACACCAGTCATCACTAAGGGATCCTTTTTTACAGATGCACTCCAAAACAGCCCTAGTTTCCAAAGGTCACAAGTAATTTTAATTGCTGTGGCAGAAGGGCTCTCAGGTGAGACTCAGACACTACAATACTCATAGTTCAAGAGAAATTTATGATTAACTAATCATCAAGACTGAAGCAATGCCAAATTAAATGGGATTGTTAAAGGTCAGATACTTAATCTCTAGAGGAAAAAAATAAAACAGATACTCCCTAAACTTCAGTCTTTTAAACATGTTAAAACTAAGGCCCCCGATTTACCAAAAAATTTGATCATGAATTCACTGCTACTTAAGCTGGCTAGCTCTTTTCACCTGGCTTTATGAATTCTGTTATTCACTGTGATGTGAATAATTTAAAGATAAGGAAAGTTTGAAGGATGAAGGTAATTCTTATCCCTTCCCGAAGTTAAAAAAGACGGAATTGCATATGACATCATGCATTTTACTGAGTATCAATGTTTAAATTTAATTTTATTTCTACTTTACGAACTATGTTGCAGCACCTAAGCTTCTCACTGCTTTTAAAAACAAAATTTCCGAGCATTTAAAATAATCTCATAGGGAATTCTCCTGTACTTGGTTTCTTCTTGTCTTATGGTCACTAGAGAGTTTATGTACTCTTGATAAATTGCTTTCTTACATCCAGAGCGCAAAGGCCCTTATCATTTACTTGCTGGCTTCATTCAACACATTTACTCCAAGGATTACATTGTCAAAGAGTTCCGGTTTCCTCATACTTCATTTCTTGCAACCGATTTGTCTGATCTTTCCTTATTCTAGTGGCTAAGTCAACTTTGAATAAATAGCTTTAAATATTAATTTAACATTCAAACAAGATAAGAAATTGGCAAGCCTAGGGACTTCAGTCCTACATGTCTCCACAGGACATTTATACTTCAGAATGTGAAGAGTGGGATTTTTGCTTCCAAAAGCTGTTTTTCCAAAGTACTTCAGCTATGTAGGCTTCATGGTGTGGGACTAATTTTTTTACAAGGTCTAATGAATGAGATTTGATTGAAGCTTAAACAGGTTAAATACTGTCCTGCCTTTTTTTCCCCGCCTTTTATGTATGATCATTTTCTAAGATGGTTATTTTGCTACTACCATAATAGATTTGTCATCAAAGGTCTCAGCTAGAAAAGCCAAGAAAATTGATATTGTTATTGAGCAGGTTGTGCTGTATGTGTGGTGATATGCATATATGTGTACCTGAGGGATTGAGCAACCATTTAGAAGGAGTAAAATAAAGTTTTTTTTTCTAATACTAGCATTACTCACAATAGGAATGGTGTTAATAGATTAATTATATAACAATTAAATAATAAAATTAAATATTACTAAATAATTGAATAATATTAGTGTTAATAGATACCCTGTAAGAACACCTTCTACTAGACTACTGAAATTATTGAGCAGATTTGGACCACCCAGAGCTTTTCAACTTCAGTCTTACAGAATGACAATAGGGTCCAAAGATGTTAACTGGCTTGTCCAAGTTTATGCAAATTCAGACAAGCACCAAGACATGAATAGATGTTTTCTGAATACTTGCTGCTTTTTAATGACTGAATCATACTGTATTTCTAATATATCCTAGTATTTGGTTTTGTTTCTCTCTTCTTAACAGTAAATACTATGCCTGCAGTGAGGAAAAACAAGTTCTTCCATCTAAAGAAGACTTGTCATGCTGAAGATACTAGGATCATTATTCTATTGTGGTCTAAGTGAGAATGACTATAAGACATCTTTATCTAAGAATTATTGGGTGGATCACAGATCTAACAGCTTTTAATTTCTCTAACAACGAGATTATAAAACTCTGTGGACATATACCTCCTTCATGTAATGTGACCACTCTGAGGATAATAGCTTTGGAAAGGTTGAGGTGGAATGGAAGAGGGGAAAAATAAAAAATGTCTTTTTAAATAATTAAGCACACCCTTTGACCAGCTGATAGAAATTTTTGCAGTCTAACCTGTGCTATTCCATTCAACTGCAGTATTCATTTTTTAGCAGCATTATCTATAGACATCTGCTTCTCAAAGCACACACAAACACAACTACTATTTAGTATGATACTGGAATAACATTCCAAGTGACAGCGACATTATCTCAAATTTTGATTTGTGGCCTTAGTATGCATGTTACATAATGAACAAGCAGTGAATTTTATCCTTTTCAAGTACAAGTCGGGATATGCAGTAAAATGTGGAATTTATAACCCAACAAAACATACATTATTGCATGAGTGCATAAGAACATTTGCAAGCTGAAGACCGGCCTCATGCTACATGAAAATAAAAGGGCTGTAAATGAAGAGAAAGGAAACACAGTCATGTTCATACGGGAAATAACACTACTGTAAGAATCTGAAATTCTTTCTAAACATTGACAATTGATGTCCCCTCAAATTGTCAGAAGAATGAAAATCCTCACTCTTAAAATGCTCTTGTTCCTTTAAAAGAGATTGCTAAGGGTGTAGCTGACAGAGAATTTTTGTAGTATTTCTCATTTTACCTCTGGTACCCTGAGTGAACTAATGCCGGTGTTCTAGGTGGATTCAAGACGCCATTTATGTTGATAGACAGATACTTTTTCAGGTAAGAGATAAGGAAGGACCTATCTCGTTGTTGGTTTTCCATAAAGTATTAGCTCTAGCCTTCTTGACAAATTTCTGATTCTTGTCAAATCTCAGAGTAAATAGCTGTATTCTGCTGTCCTGAATTGCCCACATAATTTCGTGTGGCTAATGCATTCCTTATCACTTTCTGTTCTAAACGACTGGTTTAATTTATATATGCTAATGAACAATGTCCTGTTTTACTGGTGAATACATTCACCAGTGTCTGCAGTAGTTTATGATTCCATAAGCACTTAGGAGGCTTCAAGATTGAATATGGTGTACAAACCAACGTGCTCTATCATATCTGAAAAATGACGTAAACAGATGTGTCTTTATTAATAAGTAATCAGTGACTGAATATCACAAAGCACACATTAAAAGTCCCTAACTGGTGCAGCATAAGGTATTACTCATACTTTGTACAGTTCCAGTGGGATCAAAAGTTCACCCATACAAGCTTGTGACATTTTAATTGTAACCTGCACAATTTTGTCCAAAACTGTGACTATGATGGGATCAGTGATGTACTTAATCTAGGAAAAGTACCTTTTCTTAACAGTGCAATTTGATTCTTAGCACTGCCCTGATAGTCAGTCTGGCATTCGTTAATTCAGTATACGGGAAAAGGTGTTCTCTGACACAGCAAGAAGAGATCTAACAAATCTTAAAATGACATACTTGCTGAGCAATCAACATTTTCATGGAATGGCCTAAAAATACTCTTGTGGTTTACCCTGACAACACTCTGTCAAGTAATATTGCTGTGGTGAATTCCCAATTTCAAGTACTTGTTTCAGAAATTTGAACTGTTAAAAAAGGGGGGCCAAAAGGATTGTATAGAGGACATTAAAGAAGATTGTCTTCAACAACGAAAAATTACTTACTGGATAATTAGTTCAGGAATTAGGAACCTTTCAACACTGTTTTTCTAACTCCAAAGTATCAGGTATACACCATAATAATTCAGAATTATTATTATATTCAGAGAATATTTCAGCTGGAAGGGACCTAAAATGACCATCTAATACAACCGCCTGAGCACTGCAGGGCTGATCATCAGTTAAACCACACTGAGGGGTTGTCCAAATGCCTTTGGAATAGGGAGCATGTTGGGGCATTGACCACCTCTTTAGGAAGTCTGTGGTTTGACCACCCCTCCCAGCAGAGAAGTGTTTCCTAATATCAAGCCTGAACTTCCCCATGTTGGCTTATTCACTCTTTACCTTCTTGAATAGTAAATAAAATCCCCCAGATTTTAGAGAGACTCTGCTCAGTATAATCTGAAATGGCAAAAGAGCTTTGAAATTGTTTCAGTGTCAGTCTTCACATTACAGCCTGCAGTGTTCTTATTATGCAAGATTTCAGCAAAAAAACCTTGGACATCTCTGCAATAAATCAATGAACAAATTTTCATGTTGCATTTGTAGTTTGTCTTTTTTTTTATGTAGTAAAATTAGGAGGGGAAATGTACCTCATTTATATTTTACAGGAGTTTTGAGACTGTGTAATTCAAATGAAATTAAGTACAAAGGATACATTACAATAAGGCACAACTTTTTCTTCAATTTATCAAAAGACAGAAAACAAAGAAGAGATTTTTCATTTCATCTTTACTGTGTCCAGTTCACAGGCTCAGCTCTGCAAATCTACTCATTGCCCTTAGACCCCTTCCTTCCCAATGTGCAGTGAAAAAGGTCAACCAAATTAAAAGCCATGCCTCTGAGCAGATTCCATTTTTGTTAAGTAAAAGAAATACAAATATGCAGTGATGAATTCTGTACTTTAGAGGTCTCATAGTATTTTTTGAATAGCTACAATGAAAGCATGACATTTTGCCTTTACTGAATAGAAAAGAATTTTAAATATCTTAGTTTTAATGCAATTGGAGTTGTAAATACACTTACCTCTTGCTAATTTCCTGATCCTAGATAAATATTTTATTATCCTGAGAGGGATGAAAAGGCCTAATGAAACCCTTTCTTACAGCTGATTTGCCTGGTTGTGTATCTCAGAACACCACAGAGAAGAGTCTATAGGTTGCAATAGGGCATTATAGATCTCATTCCATTTCAGTTTTAGCTTTGGGCTCTCCAATATAACCATTCTGGATTTTCTGGCATACTCTCTAGCCAGTTTCCCAACTTGCCAAAGGGGAATACACACATACAAATGATGATACATAATTTTACAAACATCCTCTTCTTTCTAGATTACTAGATTTGTTCAAGAATGGGAAGATAAAAAAAAAATAAATTGTAGTCTTTGTCTGGACAATGACAAAGAGCTTTCCAGATATTTTAAAAATCTAAATAACTGGGCCACTTTTTGCAGAAAAAGAAACTAAAATTAGAAGACAGATTAAATATGTAATACCAGCATAAAATGATTCCATAATACTGTTGCAACAGTAGTGTGTTGAGTGTGCTAAAACAGATACAGTATTATTAATGGCAATTTTGAGCACTGTAGTTTACTCTTGATTTTAGTGGTGAACCTGAACAGCATCACATTTTCAGATTTCAAGATTTTTTTCTTTTTCATCAGTCACAGGAAAAAAAGTACCAAATCCTTAGTAATGATTAAAATGCTGGAGGCACCAGTTACTGCAATCATAAGGGATGGTCTTATCTCTAGTCTGCCTCAATATGCAGATTTAACACCACCTCCAACATGGTGTAATGTGGTGCATTTTGAAGGCAGAAAAAATTGCTCCTCAAAAATATCATGCTTAGAAGGTGACCAAGGACAAGGAATATTGTCAGTGTCTACTGAACAACTCAAATATTTTTGTGGTGTAGGAAATTATCCCAGTCACCCCTGGAACAAGGGAGTGAGAGACATGAATACTTATATGAGTGAGTGAACATCCTGAGCCAGTCTGAGCACAAATTTCAGCTATAACATAGCATCCTTTGGTAATCTCTTTTTCACTTCTCTCTTCATTGCTTTCACAATTTATTCAATATAGAAGACAAATGTTCATTAAGACAAAAGACCATGGAAGAAGAGTAAGTAGAGAAATTCTGATTCATAGGCAAAACCTTTTTTTTTGTTATGCCTTTTATTGTATTTAAAAACTAATAATAGAAAGCATTTGCCAAATGCATGGAGTCTCTGACAGAGGGACACATATGTGATCTGCTAATTTACAGCTTGCATGTACAGATGTTCACACTTAGTAAAAGGATTCTTAATAGCATTTTAAAATTAAATGTGTTGATAATAGGTGTTCCAAACCCAAACACTACAGCAACTAAACTGGTATATGTTTTCATGCCTCACCATGCCTCATGCTCTAAGAAAAAAAACCCCAGCACTTCAGTTGCATGTACACAAAATAAATGTTATTAAAAAAGACTAAAGGAAAGCTTTCCTTAATTTTTCTGTCTATGATCTGATTCCAAGTTAAAACATCTAGAATGCTACTAGGTTTATGTAGCCGAAAGCAGAACCACAGTTTGCTCACAGACGTTGCTTGCTGTTTGCAATTTTTTTATCCCTTTAAAAAACTTTGAACCCCATCCAGCTTTGACACACTGCCTCTTCAGTTAATAACTATCAAGTTTCCCCTTGTCTCCTGTCTACTTTTCTTTGAGGCAATTGCGCACTCAGCACCCCGAGATAATAACACACATCTATAAGATAAAAGCAATGGCATTAATGTAATTGTCTGCCTTTCTCTCTTTAGCCTAATCTTTTTTTTCCTTCAGTTTTGACTGCCTCTGTGACACCTGTTTTTGTCTCCTCTGATCCTACGACAGGTTTTCCGCTGACAAGGTTTTTGCCTGACAGAGATTCTGCCAGACAAGAACATAATAAAATATGAAGAACTGCTTGTCAGAGTTTCTGCCAATGCTTACATGAAATGGTGGGGGGGGGGGGGGCAAAAAAAGAAAGAGTCCTGATTTTTTTTTTTTTAAAGGGGCCCTATGCTAGTTGCTTTTGGCCTGTCAGGAAAACAGCCTCCCTGGCCAATTCCTGCAAGCCAAACAGGTGCCTTCCTTTTTGTTTTCTTTCTATAGAAAAACATTTTTCTTTGATAGTAGAAAACATGATTGAAAAAAAAAAAAAAAAAGGAAAAAAAAAGAGCCTCAAATCGTTTGTCCCAGAAATTTAGGTTAGATCTAAGTTTATGTAGTGGTACCTCAAAAGCATGTCTTTGATCCAGAACTGGCCATCTAAATTAACAACATAAATAAAATGGTAGGCTTTTTCTCCCCCCTTCTTGTTCACAACAAAGGTGTTCAAAGGAACATGCTATAAAGGACCTTCATCCCAAGTTCTCAGAAAAAATTCTGGTCTACAAGCTTCCTGCGTAGGCATTCTGCAGGAAGGAAGACATCTGACTATTGGGACCACTGTAGGGAAGATGAGACAGAGCCTCTTCTGTGGGCTTTGGACCTTGTAGTTCTCTCTGTCAGTGTATGAATCGGTGCCTATGTAAAAGAGGACTTCAGCTGATTAATCTGATGATTAGTGATGGAGAAACACATGTAGATTAATCATGTGAGCATTCCAACACACAGCTGCTTTTGTGTGTAATGGTATCAGCAGTCTCCTCAGCCACAGACAGCAGCTATGGATCAGTCCATGGTGTCACAGTCCTCAGTGCAGCAGTTGTGTCCACCAGCCTGGATTCTGCCTCCAGGGGTCCAGAACCCCTACTAAAGCTCAGACCTGGACCTTCATTTCTCTCCTAAGCTTCATTGTAGGTGTGTCTGCCTGTAGTCCTATCTTCTAGTTTACCCTCAGACCCATGTTACAGCCTGGTCTTCTACCCCATCTTTGGCCCCACCTTCTTTTGTTCCTGACTGAAGCCTATGGATGGACACTTGACCTGACTATATTCCCTTGCCGTGCCTGAGATTGTCAGCGGACACAGTTACCAGCATCTCATTCAGTCTGCCATGGTCAGACCTCAAGGAACCACGCTCTTGGTGCAGGCATGATCACTGTTCTCATTGTCTTTGACTACTGGCTCAGAACTTTTGGTTGGATGGGTCCACTTTTGCTGCTCCTTGACACATAGATTAACGGTGTCATTGCTGAAACCTACAATCTATAATGGAAGGCGTTAAATAAATAATCTCTAACGCTTTGACTAGTCATTCAACTTTGAACTTTCCCGTCTCTTGTTTCCAAAGCTAAATGTCCCCTTCCCATTAGCCATTAACACCTTCTTAAAACTATTCTCTTCCTTAATAACGGTGAGATAGGGTTTAATATGTACCTTAATCATCCTAACACCATTTGGTTGACATACTATACATAGTCAGACATAAACACATTTGGGAGTCCCGGACTGTGGTCTGCATTTGGAGGATTTCCATCTTAATCCTGATGCACCTGAATTCCATCAACTGTGATTCTCAGTTCAACAGAAATTCTAAATGGGAAGGGATTTCTACAGATTGTCTGGTGCAGTCTTCTAATGAAATCAGGGCCTTAGATTAGTTATCTTTGGCTCTGCCAAGATGTGTCTTTGATATTTAAAGGGGGGGGGGCGGAATTCCACCACTTCTCAGGCAACCTATTCCATCTTTTGTGCAGCCTTGAAAACTGTAATGAAAATGCAATAGGCACTACCCACCTGCTAATATCATTCTGCTCAAGCGGAGTACTGTGTCATAGATGTATTTCACACAGGCAAGCCAAGACCATGGTGGTGTTTCAATTTAGGGTGTAACTCTGGTTCAAGCCTATGAAATGCTCTCCCACATGTGCTAAACAACCTCATTTCTTCCAGGAAAACCTGCTGTCCTAAGGTTGCTGACAGCTGAAGATGTTCAGACCTCAGGAAGACTGGTTCATAAAACTGGCTCTACCATTCATACACATCAGTCTTACCCATCCCAATCCACGTACTCAGATCATTTCACAAAGCTTCTGTTAAAAATACTTCGGAAAAATTGACTGTAATCAATCAGAATACAATTAGAAAAGTCCCTGAGACTCATGTTATACATTTCTTATATCATCTTTTCTCTTTCTAAAATCCAGATGGAAATGGCGTAATTTAGTAACACTATTGTCTGCTAAATTAATCTGGGGCAAGTGTCCTCATAATGTTATAGCTCAAAATGAAATTCCTCCTAGAAGGTAAAAAGAGCTTTTCTGTTCAATTTCACATTTGCAAAACAGAAAGCTGAGGTAAAGTTACCCACGGTATTATCATTTAAACATCTGAAAGCAGTATGAATTTTTTATTCTTGCAGTCAAATCCCATTTTAACCTTATGAAGCTATATGGAATGAAGTAGTAGGGTTTGTTTCATTTAGAGCTGTTTCAATTTATGTTCTGCTTAACCTACTGAACTCTAGTTAATTAGGATGTTCCTATAAACAATTAAGCTTCTTGTAGGATCGTTAAGAAGATATAAAAATTTATGATGTAATAAACTGTAATAAAATGATAAAGTGGTTACCACATCACAGCAATTCATGTGCAGCAGCATAGGTGTTAAAAGAGACAAGCAAGCAGGTACTGTCACCTAAACATCCTGGAGTGGATGCATGTTGCAGAAGTCCACCACAACTTCCCCACAAATCTGTTGGTGATTTGAACTCCCAAGTCTCACAGAGTTTATTTGCTCATTTGGCAAGCAAGCAGTGATCACCAGACACTCTTTTGCTCCCATCTGAAGCTATGCCATGTAGTGAACTTGTTATCACCACTTAAAGGGCTCAAGATCATGGCTTTCACTGACTACCTTTCCAAAAGGCAGCCTCTACTGTGACTGGAAAGAAGAATTCCGGGGGCTAATTTAAAGAAATTGTTTGTACAGCCTTTGTTCCATCTTGCACACAGCAAGTCTGTTTGTTTCCTTCTGGATTCTCTCCTTAAGAAGAAAGGGTAAGACATCATTGCCCAAGACATCTCCTAGAATTTTATCCCATTGTATTGGGTGTACTAAATGAGATTAGGTCTTTGTAAAATGTAAATTCAATAATGATGGGCACCCAAATAACAGTATCTTGCACTTTTGAAGTACTTTTAGCCTGAACGGCTATGGGCAATTTATGGCTAATCAAGGGCAATCATAATTTTAAAAGGCGTATTTAAGAGTTGCCAGTTAGTATGCAACGATATTAATTCTGCAAAAGCATAAAGTGTGATTACTAATTTAAAAGTTTTTCAGAAAATAAAATGATCACAATGAGAAAATATTTCACTGTTACTTGTGAATATAGGCCAACCTACCAGAAACACGCACTGTGCTTCAGAATGGGTCACGGCCTGTTTAGGGCTTACCAGAGACTCGATCAGTCTTTAGCTGAATGCTTAATGTCTGGTCAGCTATCATCTCACCTGACCATGTCCAAAGGACATTGGCTTATTCAAACCCAGCAATGTAAGCTAATAAAGTTGGGGAGAAGTGGAAAGGTCTAGCTTCTTCCCGACTGAGTTAAGATGTCCTGGGGGTGGCAAGGAATATGAGAAAAAAGTATTTTAAGCTGAACAGATTCCCAGAGAAATCCAAGGAAGTACAAGTGTGAACACACGTAAGGTAGAGCCTGTGGTTTACCCCTCAGAAAAACATTACTTGACATCCGAGGGCGTCAAATTTGCATGAGGATTAAACTCTTGACCATATAGTTATGTAAGTATCAGCTAAATACAAGGATGAAAAAGGAAGGCTTCTTATTTATTCTTGGGGCATCTAAGCTTTATTTCTTTCCGTCACTTCTGTCTCATAAACCTTTGAAACAACATTATTTGTCTTGGATGCCCTAATATCTGGATTTGGTTTTACCTCAGCTTGACTTGCACTAAGGGGGGTATCAGAGTAACCCAAAGCAAACGCTACATCACATCATTCCTACCACTGTGGCAGGCTTTAAAACCAGATACTGGGTCAGAGGGCCCATAAGATAACAGAGTGCATTTTCTCTGTGCTGCATTGGCTGCTTTGGGAAATCCTGCTGAAGGGAAGCATAAAGGAATGGCATAGGCAGAAGTGGGGCACTTAAAAAAGTGTTTCCCAGTAATGAAGGTTAATCTTGTAAGGTTCCTGGAAGCAACTGAGTGATGAAAAATATGCCTCCACCTTCAGGGTCAAAAGAAAGTTATAACAGATGGATTAAAATGATCTTGTCAGAGAAAGACAAGACAAGCCAGACTACGTCTAAAACAGTTTTACTTTAAAAGTCGTGAAAAGCTAGCTTTTATTCTCAATGAGCTGTGGAGAATTAATTTGCTGAAAATCTATAAATAAATTATAAAAGAAAAAATATTTTCTCAAGTAATTTTAAAGAATTTCAAATAATTAAATAAATTGAATAGAAGGAAACAACCATGTTTGATATGAAAAATTGTGACAATTTTTTATATCCTATCAGACAATACAGAAATAACCCAATTATTTTGCTAGTCAACTGTAGTTACATTTCTCTCTTTTTTTTTTTTTTTCTTTTTTAAAACTCACTCTCTGCTTAAAAATCTCCATTTTTAAGTAAAGAACAACATGGCAATTCTGCCAGGTTTAGAGAGACTCTAAGATCAGTGATATATTTTCATTTTGTTTTATTTTGTTAGGGATTATCTTTAACATTGCAAACCGGGATTTCTTTCACTAACATCTTTGGACTGAGACAAATATAGGAACCTAGATGATGTTTATTTAAACACAGCACTCATTCCCATCTCATTCCAATGCAGCTCACATTTAAATTCTAAACCTTCTTCCTAGATCAAGTCCTTTCAGAAACTTCAGGGTAAGGGAGAGATGTGATTTCTAAAATTTCCACAGCATTCTTCTTTTTCTTTTCTTCATTTTTATTTATTTCCACCTACTCTTCCTTCCTTTTGTTTTCATTTCACGTTTCTTTTACTTGAAAATTTCATGAACTACTGTGCAGAAATTCAGAAAACTTAACCATCCTAAATGAAGAAGTCACAGTCATGTTACGCATCTGACTCCATGACATTCTCCATTTTGCAGTGGAGGTTGTTGTTTTGGGGGGTTGTCTATTTGTTTGGGGTTTCGTTTTGTTTCTGTTTGGGGTTTTTTTAATGGGGATATTAAAACTAAAATAAGTAGAATGAAGGTCAGAAATTACAGCTTTATTCCACTATAACTTATGTCACCTTGGCATTTTTTTTTTTGAGCAAACCAGTTATGAGAGAAGGTAAGACCATACTTGATTGATACTACATTGGGTCTTTTGATCTGTTGGATAAGGTATATTAAGAGTTTCTGCTAGCAGTATGATAGTTGTTATTCAGACATGGGTGACAAGCACAAAGGAGAAAATGCAAAGTCAATGAAATCAACATCCATGTACTGCAGACTTGTTTAATTTCTTTCCTTATAGGCTAAGGTACTTTTGCTAGAGGAAGTGAATGGCAAGTAGAGTGGGGCTTTTTTCATTATTTAAAATAAATTTTAAGTGATTTTTTGCTAAAGAGAGTAAAATGTCATGACTATCTTCACAGCATAGTATGCTTCTTTTAACACAACAACAATAGCAGAAGACCAAACTAAGCATTCAAGAAAGTCTTATTTTTTGTAGTCATCTAAGTACCATATTATTTAAAAGTCAAAAAATACCAATTGCCTGGGTTTAAATAAATTCTCTTTTAAAAACTGACTATTAAGATTTTAATGAGATTTTATTTTCCATATGGACTATACAAAGTATCTTTACCATTAAAAAAGAAAGAAGTAAAGACAGACTTTATCTGTTTGACTGCTTAAAGTCTAAGAAATGGCTCATCCAGTTTAAACCATTTAATTTTTAGTTTAGAAAATAAATCCCCACCCAACCTGACAGTATGACAGCCAGGCTTCAGCTGAAAACGAATTAAAACAGTCTAGTCATCCAAATGCCTCAATATACTCAGAGATTCATCTCAGCACTAACCCATTCTACATGATGCACAGCAGTACTTGATAATGCTGCTATGCTCTGTGCAGCTTCTGGCTTTGGCCCTAAAAACACTCGTGGTAGGATTGCCACTGTAGTACAGGGGTCGATAAGCCGAACTTCTGTCAACAGTACTTTCCAGTGTATCTGTTCATATAATTGCAATCCTGCCTTTGGCAACTCCAGACAGGTGTATCTGAACTTGTAGGAAACCTTTCCTTTCAAGATGCGTGCAGGTTATTTTAGATGAGCGAGGGATAATCGTGAGAAAGACAATGGAAGCAAGAGAAAAGAAAACAGGCCAGCAGTTGCTAAGTGCAATAGTACAGTGGAGGCTGTATGCCCTTTCCTCCTCACTCCAAGAATTCCAACATTTTAAAAGGCAGCTATTAAAATGAATTAACTCCGCACAGATGAGTCAAGTACAGCACGAAAAGATTGCAATTCTAAGCTATTTTTTTATCTATTCTGTTAATTATGATTCTAGGTTATCAGAACTGAATAAGCACAGTACTTCCTGTTGGAAACACGTATTCTTTGACAATTACATTCAGTAAAGCATTACATCGTGTCAAGGAGCTGAGTTGAAATTCATTAATAACAATCATAAGGAAACCCTTTAATTAAAGAAATACTATTTGCATTCAAGGAACAACTTCTGAAAGTACTGTGCTAATGGTTGTAAAGCAAAGGACTTCTGAACTGCAACCTGATTTTCGTAATTTTGAAATCCAAGTGCTACAGTGCAGTGAATTGATCTCTCTCCTGAATTCTGCCCTCAAAATCCCCAAAACCAGCTAAGATCTAGAACTGAAGCAGATATATCACAGTCTCCAGAAAGTAATTTATAAGACCATGCAAAACATATATCTGGCTTGTCTCACTCTGCCATAAAATGTAAATACTCCAGATGAATGTACACAAAGTGCACTAAAAAAAAAAAAAATCAGAGCATTATTCACTTGGCACAATAGCAAAACAAACACTTCCTAACAATATATAGCTGTATTAAGTTTTCTGTTTGGAATGTTAAGCACTCGCATATGAGAGCACGTGGTGTATCCCTAATCATCACATTCACCTTTCAACTCTCTAGATTTGTAAAACAGTGACACTTCTATTATGTACACTGTGCTAACCTCAGATCACTGTCATATATTCTGATTTTGAATTCAATCACTTCACAGAGAAGAATCATTACACAGGGAGAAAAAATCTGATTGTACTCTTCCAAAATGTACTCATTAAAAAGAAGATTCAGGATGTCCATGTATCAGAATCTAGGTGCTAGAATCTCAGTTTCTACTGCTCATCAGGAGATACTCTGGAAAATAGCTAGACAGTACTTCCCTATCAGATCAGCAAAACCTCAGATGCTGATTCTACACAAAACCTGAAGAATGCCTTAACTATACAAATTTTTTGAGGCTTAGTGATTCTTCCAAGAAATGTGAATCCGGTTATTCTGTGACTGATTACAATTTTCGGGGTAATAAGAGTAACAAAGATAAACTATGTCCCTAGATAATCTAGTATATAATAAACCTGCAACCAGCTACCAGATGGGTGGTGTTAGGGCATTTCTAGGCAGTCTGGAGGTATTGTTAAGCAGTGACAGAGGACTGCATGGTACCTGCATACCTGCTTTCCTTTCCATATATGTGAATGCTTTAAAAACTTCTCTGTCAATCTCTGTCGAATTTTTTGAGCATTCACACTTGCCACATGTCAGCACACTCAAGCACAAAACCACACAGACATGAGCTAAATAAATAGAGATCAAGTGTATCTTAGGAGGAAAGTACTAACCTTTCACCCAAGGTCTCCTCAAAATAAAATAAAATTCACAGAATATAAGCCCCTGAATGTCTGGCAGAAGTGGGGAATGAGGACTGTGCTTGCTTAGGTGCCAATAGACTAGATTATGAGAAGAAAACTCCAGTAGCAATTTCTTCTGCACACATAGTAATCTTATCCCAACATGTGAGATCTGAAAGTTTAACACTGGTAAATTTGAATTTCCATTTGGCCCCATGACTTATTGGCTGATTTTTTTTGTAATACAAACTCTGCTGTGCAACCATACTGTAAACTTTTTGCCTTTCTGTTAAGCCCTACTAGAATTACTTTATTTTCTGGAGGGTAGAATAGTCTTTTGAGCTATACACAAGCTGTTGAACTCCAGTGGCACTTGAAGCTACCACCAGAATTTACAGACTCTTACTTTTTCATCCTACAAATTGCTGTAAAAAAAGCATGTGCATGCATACACATGCACAAACCCAGACTGTGCGCACATGCATGTGTAGACAAACAGCTACACTATTGTCTCTATCAGTCCAGTTCTTATTATTTAAAGATACTGGTAAAGATGGACAGAATTGAATAAACAAGCCTGGAACAGATATTTCTTACCATGTGCCACCCATCCATGTTTACACTGATCACAGGTTCTCAGGTTAATCTTCCCTGGCTGAAAACATTCACATGTGCAATTTACCAGTGTACAGCGGATGGCCTGGAAAAAGAAACAGAAAACACAGGTTAACGTATTTCTTCCTGCTTGTACAAATTTTTTCTGATGGCTAGAATGGTATGAACTGTATAGCAAAACCCAACCTCTCAACATTCAAAGCCTTGCTCCTTTTTAAAGTAGAAATTAATCTTCTTTTAACAACATTATGTCAGTATCTCTCATGGAGATGAATACTTTGCTAAAATCTTTGAAAGATTTTCTCTATCTTCTTCAGGAAAAAAAAAAAAGTTGGTTGGATGAGGATGCTGTGGAGTTCCATAAATATCCTGGTTTTACATCCACTTAATGAAGAAATTACTAGTGATGTCATAACATTGGAGCATACCAGTTTCAAAACAAGAGTAAAACTAGGAAACAAAAACATATGGAAAGGAAAACTACAGATATATTTCCCCTTCCCCCATGGAACCCAAAGGTTATTTCTGAATTTCCTTTTTGGGGTTCACCTAAGACATAACTCCACTGCAGAAAGAAGGCATGGATTTGATGTGTTCCCAAAACAAAACAAAATGATAGAGGTACAAAAATAGGACTGGTTCATAAAACATCCTGTAGCTTGCCTTTACATCTATCACTTTCTCCAATATCTAGGCATAGACTTTTACCTCTTAAAACGCCTCATCTGTTAAACATGTATTTCTCTGTTTCAAAGTAGCAATGCTGAAACTCCAGTCCCATGCAGAGATCTCAAATTTGCTTAATAATATACCTTCCTTAATAATACACTTTCTCATCTTCCTTTTTAAAATTATTTCAAAAATTACACAGGTTTACTTTGACAAGGGCTAGCTACATCCACAGAAAAGTGAATATAAATTGAATGAGACTCTTTCTAATGTAACAGACATATGTTTTTAAATAGTGTAGAAGATGACCTGTGCACTTCAAACTGCTACTAATAAATTTATGGCATGCATTTAGATGTAATTTGCATGGATATTTCTGAGAC
Organism: Falcunculus frontatus; assembly: GCA_013398115.1. Taxonomy (NCBI): domain Eukaryota; kingdom Metazoa; phylum Chordata; class Aves; order Passeriformes; genus Falcunculus; species Falcunculus frontatus. Next base: position 61,662 of record VZRV01003465.1, read on the forward strand.
AGAGAGGCTTATTCTGATCATTCACAGATTAACAATCTACTGTAACTACCAGAGCTGCCAGGAAAAGATATCTCTATAGATTTAGATGCAATCAATGATTACTTGGGGGCTAAGGTGGGGGAAGGGTGCTTGGTACGCATTGCCACAGAGATACTGAAGAATTATGAAGACTCTTGTCTTTTCCGAAGAATTAATACACACACTCATACATACTTTCCATACCAAAAATAATTATCTTAACTGTAGTGACTTAAAAAAAATTACATTCAGCATTAGCTTGGCCCGGCTAAGCTCCTTGGCCGCTGACAATGAAAAAGCCTCAGAGTTTTTAAATGGTTGATCCCTTTACTTATTTATCCACATCAGACAGAAATTTAAAGACATTTACAGTTCATGGATGCATTTAATATCTATATTTCTCTGACAAATTTCTGTTACAAGAGTCCTTTATTCCTCTTGTCTTATCTGCTCCTTTACAACCTTTTACTCTCAAAAACATGATGGGGAAAAAAAATCCTGCTCTATTATGCCTGACACTTCAGGGCCTCAGTCCCAATGTCACCTGTCCAATTACTCATTAGCCAGGTTATAAAACACTGCTCTATGGATGCGTGATTAAAAGAATTAGTAATATGAAATATAAGGTACCACAGAAGTGCTGACCGTGCAAGAATAATATATGTGTTTGTGGGTTATGAGAAAAAAAATCTCCTGGAAGGTCCTGTTTCATGTTCAATAGTTTATTGACTTGGTAGTATATCAGGACTACACTGGTCAGTAATGGTGTTCTTTTGCTAATATGTTCATTAATTAATGAACTCAGTAATTAATTGTACTGCAAGAAAGAGGTCTTACAAAATGGCATTCTTATTTTACCATAGAAGATTTTCTCACATTCACCACCTTTTTCAGATGTCTGCACCAATGAGATATACATTTGTTGTATTTGACGTTATTTTGATTTGTTCATGTATCACCTTCAGTACGCGTAAGAGGTGTAATGTAGTGCAGTACATGTACTAGATGAAATTCTGACATTTGGAAGAGTTGCTTTATTAAGGCTCATCAGCATTTCCATTACAACCCTATCTACTCTTGGCCTAGAGGTCAACAGGTTGCCTGTAAAAATTTGATTCAGCTTGAACCTGAAATACAATGTTTCAGCCTAAGAGTAAGTTTTATTACACACATTCAAAAATTATCCATTTAGCCACTATAGATTATAAACTGGGGGGAAAAGTTTAGCAGTTACATGGTTTTTTAACTCTTCCCTGAGTTAAAGAGAGTATTGATGATGCAAAGTGTTGAACTAATTAATTAGTATGATTTCTATCTTTTAGACATATTGCCCCAAAAAAAATTTCACCCAAATTTTTCAGAAACATGAAAATATCAGCTTTTTCCTCCAACAAATAAATCTGGAAAGTCTTCAAAAAGAGATATGCATTTTTTTAAAGTCATATGGATTGGCACAAGAAAATCAAAAGATAAAGTTAGCATGGCCAAAACATTCAGCCTGGCATTACTCAGTGCTTTTTCTCCCAAGGGTGTATGTTGACACCAGGTTGTAATTTGTTTTCAGTAGTTTCCCATTCCACCACAGAGAATCCCATGCATACTTCTGAATGATGAGGGTTACCCCTCAAGCTGCAAGATGCTAATTTAGGACTGGAAATACTCATTCTAATTCTTGTTCCAGCATGACCTTGGGAAAATTATTTTGTTAGCCTAGTGCCTACACTCCCTAAACAACAACCAGACACAACGACAACGTGTTCCCAGGGAAGATGCAACATAAATTTGAAGGCATTCTATAGTTGTAGAGGTTATTGAAAATCTCATGCAGAATTTCATCTTTATTTCAATGATTAATTTTGCACTTTCCTTAGTTAATTCAGAATTATTGTAACTACCTGAGATCCCTACAATACCCAACATGAAGCCAATGTAACATGGTGATGAGACGATTCAAGATGCTGAAAACAGTGTGTGATCCTACACATAGGGTCTGAACACTAACATTCATTAATATGAAAGAAAGTACTGTGCTTGAAGACCTTCACAATGTATCCAGAAAATTTACTGATCCTTGCAAAGATATCACAATTATAAACAGTATTTTTCAACAGTTTTTCAACACTACTTAACTTGGGAATACAAGTCACTGATGGCTTGTGCAACAAGCTCAGCAAAGCCAGAAGGGCAGCTGAAGGTGAATTTGGCATAGATTAACATAAGAACCCAACGTTTTAATGTGGACCTCCATTCCCCAGCAGCAGCCTTTTAAGGTACAGTAGCTGGTGCTCTTGTAGGTAGAAGAGTGGTTTGGTGTAACTGTAGTCAGACGTCTGGTACTGCTTAATTTTAAAGGGGTGGGGTGGGAAATAGGGATAATAAAAAGATCCTGGATGTAGCAGCTAAATATTGCAACCATTGTTCCAACCCGTTAAAGTGTAGGTGTAAAAATCCAAGGATATACCAATGTTAGAATGCCAGAAAGTGCTTCTGAAAGAGTTTAGCTAGGCATTCCAGAAGTCACACACTCTAACTCTCCCCAAGAGTTAGAGCCTTCTAAGCCTTCCCAAGATTTTGATAAAAAGTTTATGTAATGGGACATTGCATACTACACTGTTTTCTAGGGAAAGAAACAGAAATTTTCCCTGACTGAGATTTTCCTCAGAAACTTACCCAAGAAAGGCAGAAAGAAAGCAGAAGAAACAGAAACCAATGAATAGTGAAAGGAATATTAAAATCAGCAGACACAGCCTCCCCTATATTAGCTGATGGGCAACCAAGTATTTAGATGACAACTTGCAGGTTAACGCCTTAAGTATGCAACAAAACACGGTTTCCTACATACACCTCCTTGAAACATGCACGCTGCTCTATTTTACCATGTCAATGGCCCACAGTTAACAGGAACTCTCAGACATTTTTATACATCCCTTTCAATGAGTTCTTAACATAACGCTTCTTGTATTTCTATCAAAATTACAATGGCCCTTGAGAACCTATGCAGGAAATGGACTGGACTTCAGTAGAATAATTTAAAATAGTTTATACTACTGATTCCTTAAATCCTAAAATTTTAAAATTGACATTGAGAAATATCCTGCAGGTCTCTTTGAGATCTTCTTCCTGTAAAGCATAATGGAAAAAAAGGAACTTTACCTAATATTAAAGCATGATGTCTATTACACCTATGCATAAGTTTGTACGGCTACTAAAAGATGTCAGATATGACTTCTGGGGGTTTCTCTCAGACCAAGGATATAAACTTAATATTGTTTGGGTGATTTGATTCTATCTAAAAAGTAAATATTATGCACATGTTAATAGAAATAGCCTATAGCAGTCACGTAAAAATCAATCTTTCTGGCTATTCTGCAGAGCTTCCAAAAGATGAGAGTCAATAACCTACCATGAAAAGGATCACAGTGTGGGAGGAGAAGGAGAACATGCAAAGAAGAGACATGATTCCTCCTCTGGAGTACTTACAAATGATCACAAAAGGTGGAGGCAGGTTTAAATGATGCAACATTCTGGAGAGACAGATAAGTTTTGCAACAAAACTTCATAATGTAACTCATGATGAGGTTTCAACAGTTCCGTGAGGTTGAACAACATCTTACTGAACTCTCAGCCACAACTTTCTACGCAGTGGCAGTGTTAACAGAGTCTTATTCTTACTGTCCTTGCCTCACCTTTCTCAAGTGCAAAAGGTCCTTAAAAAGCGTCTCCTTTCCACATCTATAATATATCACTGTGCACCTGAAGACATAACAGAGTCAACTATACCCGCTCTCCGCATTGGTGTTCCATGTACCTTTCTAATGCATCTCCCATTCATTTATCCCACAGAGCTCATACAACCTAAATCCACTGTTACCAGTCACAGAAGCATGAGGCTTGAGGACGATTTGGCCCCGTGAAATCTTTTTAGTGAGACTGCAAACCAGCAAACTGGTGCATAAGTGCAGTTCTTGACAGCTGCACTAAAATCAGAAAGACTAAGTGAGTATGCTCTCTACATGAATGTGTTAGTTAGCAAAGATGCCATGGGTTTTAAACACACGCACACATATACACATACGTATACTTGAAATTAGATTCTGTATAATGGCAATTCACAAGTTCCATGTATTTTTGTAATATAGGCAAGAACTTTCCATATTCAACTGACAGAATAAATAATCTCATTTATGACTTTAAAACCAATAACAGTTCAGGTGTTGTATATCAGTGAATGGAATATTTGCGTGAAATTATGAAAAGTGTTGGAAAAGCAAAAAGTCCTTTTTACAGCTTATGTCTCAACCTTAAGAGAAACTCAAACACAACATGCTAAATTAACATTTTCTATCCATTGTAAAACAGTTTTACTCTGTATTGCAAATGAAAATTACATCATTTTGAACTAATATTTTATTGAAAGTAAATAACACTGTCATTAGGAGAACAATTTGAAGCCATACAGTAGATGATCTTGAGACATGATGGCACACCAAAATACTCAAAGTCAATTAGTAAGACTAATGAGAAACACAGAGATCCACTCTCGTTTTGCTGTATGTTGACTCATGACAGAATAACTTATGAAGCAGAAGCCAACAGGTAAGTTCTGCAAATGTTTCAACACTTTTTTAACAGAAAATCTCCTCTGCCATTAATTTTCTCATTCTGTTTCTTTGTTATAATGCAAAGAAGTTAAATCTGTCTATATGACATTATTGCTCAGCACAGGACTGTACCACACCACAGTTTTAGGTTCAGAGTTTTTCTTTCTTTTTCATAGCACATATAGACCTCTCTAAAAAGCCCTTTAAAAATGTCACTTCTCTTCTTTACTACTTCATGAATCAAAAAAAATATTTTTTACCTGCCAATTAAGTACTTTTTTAAAAGATCACAGCAAAAATTTTGCCGTGTAGATGGCAAAAAAAGATTGCAGTGAAATCACACTATTTTTAATACTGGCAATCAGGAGTAGAATACAGTTTATTTTCAAATTAACACCAAAAGGAGGATCATTTGCATACTGACTTTTTGGAAATGCACAATGTCACCCTCCTGTGATGAGATTGGTATTATAGGAAACTGTTTTGGTTTACATCCAACCAACATCTAAGCCCCATACAGCCGTTTGCTCACTTCCCTAACAGGGGGATGGGGGAGAGAAATCAGAAAAGTAAAAGTGATAAAATTTGTGGGTTGAGGAAAAAACCCACAAGCAAAATAAAACAAGGGATTCATTATGCCCCTTCTCATGTACCTTTTGACTTCTACAAAAGAAGGAAAATTGGGGTGGAAGTGCTTGCTGCACTTTCTTCAGAATGAAGCGGACACATTTCTCTCTCTGCAGGGGTCCATACACCTCCATCACGTAATTCTGGTACAAAAATGACAATTCTGAAACTCAGCTGAAATGTTTATATGGGTAATTCTGCAGCCAGAACGCTGGACTGGAAGGGGGGGAATGCCTTGATACTGGTCCTGGGTCTGTCACTCCCACAGTTGCATTTACTTAACCACTCAATCTGTAACTGCCCAATCTGAAAAAGAATGAGTAATGCTAATATGTACCATTTTCAGAGACAAGGCTAATAAACTGCTCACACAACATGGTGAAGCATGAGGGAAAATGTAAGGCAGAAACATTCAGCATTATTATTTCTTCTGCTGGCACAAAAATTTTAACAGATTTTTGTTTAATCCAAGTTTACTTTGATTTACCATTGATAAATGAATGATTTTATACTGAGGAATCACCTCGAGAAAATAATTTTAATTGATAAACGGCCATTACTAACTTCAATACTGACAGCCTAATAATGCTTTGCTCAAAACAAAAAACAGCAAGGGGAAATTTACTTTGCATTTGAATGGTCTGAAACATTCATGTAATGCTACGATATTTTTGATCTCTCTCCCATTTAGAGATACTCAAATATCTTCTGAGTTATTCACAGCATTGCAGTATTTTATTTGCAATTTCACATCACATTATATTAGTATTGTTTCTTACTTGTATTTATTTTCAGTAAATACAATTTGAAAGGTAATAATATTGTTATATTTCTCTGTGGCATTCAAGAAAATAGTCACTAATATAATATGAAGGGAAGGATGCTAGCAAGAGAGAAAGCTGTTAATCGAATAAAACAGCTTTTCCTGGAGTAAGGAAAACCTAGTCTTTAAGCATGTTAGAAAACTATTTTCTCGTCTTCTGGAGAAAGAGCTGTTAAGTGAATGGGGAATAAGAAGAGAAGGAAAAAACATCATTTGTATTCTTGCATTAATTTAGGAGCTGCTCTTCAGTTCGACCCCAGACACTACCAAAAGTAGAAACCTGCATCAAGGAGCGCTATCTGGACTTTTCCGGAGAAATATAATGCTGAATATATTTTTTATTTTTCAGGAAGTTTCTGTAGAGCTTTCATGCTGCTTCTATACACTCAGCTCACAGGGCTGCCTACAGGACACTCTACAAAGACTGCAGGTACAGTATCACCCTATGTTTCTATAGCATGTAAAACCGGCCGGAGGGTCACAGGCATCAAAGTTATTTGCACTGAAAAAATTAGACTGACAAGTGCTTCTTTGCTTAAAATATGAAGAAAAAAATGTAGTTGATTTAAGAATGAGATTCCCTGCACCCAAGAGCCTGTTAGCAAATACAGATACTTGTTATTACAGATGAAAACCGGATCTGTGCTATGAAACCAACACTGTCAGGGGAGTTCAGCCGCATACATTGCCAAGGCAGCGGTCAGTGTCGGATAGGTGTCCAACATGTATGGATGCACCCGCAAGAAGTTTCACATGCCCTTCTCTAAACATGACTCTTCTAGAGAATAACACTGCAAGCTACACCCAGGCATTCATCTCAAGTAACCACAATTCACTGTCTCCTTCAGAGAGCACAGGAGGCATGTTGCTTCCACTGGTTTTACTGGCCTGCCCTCGACCTACGATTTACTCTGCCCTGGTGAGACCCCACCTGGAGTACTGCATCTGCCTCTGGAGTCCTCAGCAAAGGAAGGACATGAACCTGTTGGAGCGTGTCCAAATAAGGACCACAAAGATTATGAGAGGGCTGGAATACCTCTCCTATGAGGAAAGACTGGGAGAATTGGCACAGTTCAGCCAGGGGAAGAGAAAGCTCCAGAGAGTACTTGTAACAGCTTTCCACTGCTTTTTCCACCCTAAAGGGTCTTGGAAGAAGGCTGGAGAGGGACTTTTTACAGGGGCATGTAGTGATAGGACAAGGAAGAATAGTTTTAAACTGAAAGAGGGTAGGTTTAGATTAGACATAAGGAAGAAATTTTTTTTTGAGGAGAGTGGTGAAACACTGGAACAGGTTGCCCAGAAATGTGGTGGATGCCTCATCCCAAGTCAGGCTCTGAGCTACCCAATCCAGTTGAAGATGTCCCTGCCCATGGCAGACAGTTGGACCAGATGATCTTTAAAAATTCCTTCCACCCCTAACCACTCCATGAGCCCATGATTCTATGAACAGTCCAGGTGATATTTCTCTGGAAAACAAGTGTATCTTGCTGGCAACTGTATTGGAGAAAGTATACTGAGATTCCTATAGTGTGGTATCAGCCTTGCTATTCACAACAGACTTCTACTGCCTAATAGAAGATGTTTCAGAATAAAGTATGTAAACCAATAATTCAAAACTTGTGATGTAAAAATTAAAACTAAATATGTTCCCTTTTTTTTCCCCCTCTAGTATCTTAAAAAAGACATAGAACCTGTGGATGTAGCATGAACATGGAAGGAAATTGTCAACTTTTTTTTACATTATTACTTTTGGGTCAGTAATCCACAAAAGAGAAATTTTTTTTCAGTAGATTATAAGTGGTTCAAAAAGAGTTACTTAAATATATTAAATCAAATAACAAATCTATTAAGCCTAATATCTGTTCTTTATCTATTGTTCCTCCACAAATCAATTAGAAGATGATGAGAACGTTAAAAGTCTTAAAGGTGATCAGATAAATAACTCATAATCTCTAGACAAGTTTTGAACAATCTCAGTTACAGTCTGTCCAGTAAAAATCACAACAGAAAAGACGTAAGTATGCAAAACTATCACTTCTAATGAATAAATAGGGAACCTCGTAAGAAAAATGTAAATGCCCACACAAAATTACGTTAGCAAAATCAGTTAGATTTTTTTATTTTCCACCTTTTCTTCTGTAAGTTGAAAGAATAATCAACATCCGAGTTTAAAAAAGTAAAATGCAGCATGGCACATGGAATAGCTATTTCTTTCTGTCCATTTACTCAGGGATTTTTCTTGAATAATATCACAAATACATTGTTTATTGTCTCATCTGCTCTTCAGGACGTTTTGCCTTTCAGGATTTTTTTTCCTTCTCAGACATTATTGCTTTCTGGATTTTACATGATGGGTTTTCAATTTGGCAAAAAGAATTAAGTGGATTTACACTGCGCTGTGCTACATTTTAGCCACTGAAGATAAATATGAGTTCTACAGAAGCTACGTAAAAGTATTAAAATGAAAGATTTTATTGTTTTGAAAATAATTCTAAAAAAGAAAATAATCTTTTCTGTCTCATCAAGGTCAACACTCCATACTATGTATCCTGTTCTAAAGTTATACCCTAAAGCAGTAACTTCTTATTTACATTAATAAAATACTCAATCCTGCACTGTTACTTCAGTGACCAACCCTGTCAGCCACAAAACTGATACTATAAGCAAGTAAGAACAAGAAAACCACCCAATCTTTTTTTTTGCCTTGCCCCCAAAAAGCCAGACTAATAGGTGAAAAATTTTCTCCTCATTAGATGAAGTAATTCATTATTTAAATATGCATTTCTTTTATTAATGTAACTTTTAAATTTTGCTTCTTTGGTATTTCCTGAAAACAAAGAAATCTATATTTTTTCATGAACATTCACTAAAGTATATTCTATCCCTTCACCTTATGTAGAAAAGAGAAGAATTCCAGTAAGTGTGAAATATGTGTCTCTTTGGCCAGAATGGAACATGAAAAAAAAAAAAAAAAAGAATATATATATAATAAAACCAGAAAGACAGAAAGAGAGAGAGAGAAAAGAGGGAGAAGCGGGGCAGGCAGTGGAGGGAGAAATGTTATTGGTTTTCTCAGAAGGATTTTCTTTTATACATAGCTTTATCCTATAATTTTGTCCCTGTTGGGCACACTGCCTAAATTTAAACACAAACAGTCAAGCAATGAAGAAACATTACCACATTTACTGTGAACAAAAACTCCCAGTTGTACAGTGAAATTTTAATACATTTCAACTTATCTCTTTTACTAATGGGGAGAGTACAAACCCTGCAGGAATTCGCTCTGCAAACTGGTAATTACAGTAGACTCACTTTTTTATAATGCATATGTATAGTCAGACACAAGAAACATAGCTGCCCTTTTGATGTAGGTTACAATAGGAATGTTTAAAAAAAATTACGAAAATCTCCTGCAATTCTAGAGGAATGCATTATTTCATGGGAAGTTGTCCTTTAGTTATACTAAAGAACACAAATATAGATAATACAAAATAATACACATATATTAATTTGCTTTTATAATCTGAAGCACAACTTTTATCAGGCTGTCCCTTTTTTTCAAGTAGGGTCTTGTCATTTTGTTTTGTGGCTGTTGTTTTCCTTATGTACCTACTGGTACAAAGGTGGTTTCCATCCTACAGTATCGTATACAAGTTCAGAAAATTTTTGTTCTCCCAGGCCTCTCCTCTGCACAACCTTCAAATTTAAATAATTTTGATCATCAACTTTAGGTCTCATTAAATCATTATAACATATATTTAAAAGCACTACTGTAATTGCATAGATTTACAACATACAGTGTCCAACTCATCTAAGATAGGACATGCTTTGTCTGGCAAAACATGTTTGTAGTGTATGCAAAGAGAGATTTCATTTAATCTGAGAATGTGTGAAAGCAAAGTAGGATCTACTGCCAAATCATATGTACAACATTTATCTTTAATACAATAATGATAAGACATAGCTATATGTTAACAAAACACACAAACACACAAACAAACAAACAAAAACAAAGTACAAGTAAGAGTTTGCAAAAAAACCCCCATATCTCCAGGAATTTATGGTTTGCACCACTATTTCTTAATGCCTATCAACCAACCATACCATTTGATTCTGCAAATACTCACATCCTCAGTCTTTACATATACTGATAGTCACATTCGTTAAAGGTAGAAAAAAACCTCACGCAATTCAATAACTAAATCATTGTGTGCACTAAGAACAACACAAAAAAAAATCATGTAAGAATTCCCATTTCTGGAATTCCTGTAAAAAGGCACATCTTGAAAACTGCCAGAAGAGCAACTCACACAACCTAGCATTTCTTCGAGCTGCATTTTCACCAGTTTGCAACACCCAGCTTGGTGGAAACACAATCTGCCTGTCTCTGTTAACCAGATCCTATGTGTTGTGTTGATTGAATGGCAGCATGAAACATTTTCAAGTTTTTCTTAATATGGAATAGCATATTCACAGCTCAGGACAGTCACAGGTAAATTCAGTAGACCCTGAGGCTTCATTCTCCAAGCACAGAAAGTTTTAATTAAAAGGAAACAGTGTAATTTGGTGTCAATGATTACTCACAGTCACCAGTAAGGAATCAATCGCCAAATGAAAACTGTAACAGTGATGGTGAAGGTCTCTCCCGTAAGACCTTTAAAGATGCTTTCCATGGAGGTCTTACCTAAAACCCATGAAATTTCACAGGAGCTGGAAATATTAATTTCCCTTATTGCTGGAGAGTAGCTTTCTCACAGATGTAACCCTTTTTTCTACAGACATTTTTTTTAGCAGTGAAATTATTTCATTTAAAAGTGAGCTGTTAATGACTGTCGAATTACCTAATTTTTTTTTTTCATCACAGAAATCTGATCTTGACTAAATGTGAAGAGCTTCCTTCTCATTCAGAATTAGGAGGTTTGGTACAATCAGACTGAGCATGAGACTGAGGAAGGTTGCTACCCTAGGGTTACTAATGAAAGACACAGCACTTATTGTGTGTATGCATGGTAAGAATTTTTCCAACTCTAAAATCTACAAACTGCTAGGAGAGTGAGAAATATGTGTTCCTGAAGACCCGTTAGTGTAAACATTCTTCACAGTAACAAAAGTAATTTTCACAGAATAGAAGTTGTATTCCCTATGACGTGGTCCTGCCTGATGCAATACTTGGGATGTGCTTAGCCAGCAAATCTTAGTTGAAAGCATATGGGAGATAATACAAACTCATCTTCTGAAATTACCTTCACCACTGTACATCATAATTGTCACAGTGATTTCTGTCTGTCTCAGGGCAGAGGAGATACACAGAAGCTCAGTCTTGACTTGAAATCCATATCCTGTGCTAAAACATCACTTAATTTCTAGATTTCAGAAGCAGTGTGAGGAGAAACAAGAGACAATATATCCCAGATTATGACTCTTTTTGTGTAGAAGACAGCAGATCCAGTCACATTTCTAAATGGAAGAAACAGTATCTTCGCAATGAATATGCAGCAACAAAGCTGCTTTCCTCTTCGTGACTACAACCTTCATTTCATTTCTAAGGATTCACAGAAACGAAACTCCAATCAACTTGAAAAAGACCTGCTTGCTTTAATGTCTTGCCACATGCAAAAGTGAGCTATGTCTCTTTTTAACAACTTTTCATAAAAAGAAAAGATTACAATGCTAAAATTGGTTGTACTAAACGGATGTAAAAAGACTATATGTGAGACAATTAGAGATAAAGTCTTTATCTAATGAAAGCATTCCAGATCATTGACAGTGACCCTCATTATTCATTTCTTTAAAATTCCCAATTTTCAGTATCGAGTTCAGTTTGGGACTCAATTTTGGGAAGCGTAAAAGACCTTCAATATATGCAGAGGCTCTGAGGATGTTAAGTAACTTTCTTCCTCCTTATCACTCCTCCTTTTTATAACATTATGCGTACTAGTTGATGACATGGGCAGAAAATAAAACCAATCAGAATCAGGTGGCTGCAGTTTAAGGAGATAGTCCTGAGTGATACCTGAGACAACATAAAGTAATTTGCTGGCAGTGAAGCTAGAATAAATTTTATGTTGGCTGTATGCCTCCATGCTGAATACATGTGTTAATGTATTAATAATGTTATGGACTCATTTCCAGGTTACTAATAATAATAATGTTATTATTAATGGTTTACATTATTAACCATTAATAATAATGTAAAGCCTTAAAGGTAAAGGAACCCAATGGTTGCAATGTATGCCTAAAACCATGTTTTTTAAAAATAATCTCTGCTTCAAGGGTGAATGAACAGTCCTAAATTGAGCAATGCAGGACTCCAAAACCCATACAGGCCAGTTGAGTACTGTTCTTTCTGGGATGACAGCAATGTTCCTACAGTTGGTCCTTCACATGTGCTCATAAATTTAGACATGAGGAATAACGTGTATCACAGACACTGCACCAGAATGACCCTTACCACCTGTTCTTCAATAAGTGCCATCAGGAAGCGAGGAAGGCTGAGGGGAGAGCAGTATTGGAGGGAGAACAGAAACACTTCCTTTCTTTCATATCTGTTTAACGGATGGCTGTCTGAAAATTCTCTATCTGTTTAAAACACAACAAGCAGTAAGCAAGGAGAAACTAATTTTTAAGCACAATTCCAGGAAGATGACCAAAAAAGCCTAGGAAGCTCACCGCACTGCAGCACCGCTTTTCACATTTGTCACCAGTCCTATAAATACCATTGCCTCCTGTGTTACACCTGCATATTTACTGCTATGTCAGGTAAGAAATGCTAGCCTGCTATCACAGTTTCTCTAACAGTAACATGCCCCTGAACACCTAAGCAAGTAGTCAAGAGATGCTTTATTTCTTGCTTCCAACCTTATGAATTTATCACAGAATCACAGAATATGCTGAGTTGGAAGGGACCCACAAGGATTATGGAATCCAAGCCCTGACTCTGCACGGCACCATTCCCAAGAGTCACATCATGCACCCGAGAGCATTGTCCAAATGCTTCTTGAACTCCTTAGTATTACTGTCTTGCATAGATCACAGTCATTGTACCTGAATTGGGCCAAATGACTATCAAATTGGTTTTGAAAGATCGATGTGCTCTCTCCTGGTTTTGCAGTCAGGAAGGCATCTTCATATAAACAAACAGGACATTTTGTATTTAAATACAGAATCAGTTTTTCTTCTGATCTCTTATCATAGCTTAACATTTACATATATTTATTTAAAATCATTTGAGAACTCAGATACCAGACTGGATCAAAGGTAAAAACCCCATAGTTATTTTGTTTACGTTTTCCATTGCTTTTGTGTTTTATATAGTGATGGGAGTCTGACTTGGATATTATCTATTTCTTCTTCACACTAATAGGTGAATTTATACCTTGAAATTCATGCTAAAATATTACTTCTGAAGTCTTGTTTATCCACAAATCTAAGACAGATTAGGCAATGGGAGTTATGACTTGGTTGTGACAATCCGTTCCTGTATCTCAGATCTAGAATGAGGAAAATTGTCCTCCCAGCATACCTAAACTTTGAAAATTCAGCAGAAAAAGTAATCCAACCAATGAAGAACAAGTTTGTCTTTTATTTTTTCTTTTTTAAACGAAAGTAAGCTATTTTATTAAATAAAACTTATCTACTTGGACACATGCATACAGCAGAAAATGACAACAGCTATACAGATGTCCCAGCAACCATCAGGCCACCCTATCCAGAAGAATGTATTCTAATATGCTGCATTAAAGTAACAGCAACTTTTGCCACTTGGCAGCATACATTGTGTTGGAACCCACTTATCCTCTAGTTTATTTCAATAAAAGGAGTAAACAGTGCGCTCATTTGTACCTTGTATTTATCAGATCCTGACTGTCCATTTTGAATTGACAGTATTCAGCACCTTTAAAAATCAACACACATCCTCATAGACAAAGTCGAGTGAATTTAGTGTGCTCCCAGCTTCTTTTACAAGCTCTCTCCCAACTTTATCCATAGGAATACAATATTCAGCACATGTTTAATATTTCCTTCATTTGCTGTCTGTCATGCTGGTGTCAGATCTCACCAAGTGTAGCATCAGCTACAGTAATCCTGTTGCTACTCCCTACACAAGAGCAAAGTGTAGTGTGTGCAAAGAGGAATGTTCTCACTCCCTGTGCAAAGACCAGCCTGCAGGCTCTAATCCAGCATGTATACTTGTGTGCACATGCTGCGCTCATGCTAAGCCCTGTATTTAGTCCTGTCATAGCACCCTGCAGCTTGTCACAGGACAAAAGTTACTTTGGTCACCATGTAATATGCAAATGATTTGCAAATACATATACATACTGTGCAGATTTGTGGAAAAAGCAGACCAGGCTGGTAGAAAGTGAAATGGATTGGTGTGTGCAAAACACTGGCCCAGAGCCTCTTCCCATTGCAATCAATATGAGAATTGTCCTGTTTCACTGAAGGTCAAATAAGCCCATCATAGGTTTTTTTCCAGTTTTATGAAATAAGAGAATAACATAGTAACCCGGAAATGAGTCCATAACAATCTCCTTTCTCCCAGATTATAAAATTGAGAGGATTATTTTAGTTTCTGAACTATATCAGCTTTCTAGCACACTTTGAACATATCAGCCTAAGAGAGTGAAGCACAAAGCTACCAGCCTAACTATCTAACTGAGGGGAGCAAACCCTGCTCTCAGCATTTCAATGCTTGTAGGGCAGGAGGGCTGCATAGGGATGCTTAAACCTGTGATAATCATAGCAGGTATTAATGGTTGCTACTCCTTATTCTCAGACATTGCTGTAGCTGCTCCCTAGTGCCCTTACTCCCCAAAGAAACTCAGCAGCAGTTCTAATGAGAGCTCCCAGACAGGCTCTTGCTGCCATCCTCACCATCACAAATGCCATTTCCTGAAGCTCCTGCTGTCATCCACCTACACGTACATGCATGTCATTATTAGCTGTACATTAAATGCCCGTCTGTGTGCAGGAAGAGTTAAATCACCACACTCAGCTCTTAACTGCAACTTTTTTCTCCTGCAGGACAAAAGCACAGGCCAGAGGGAATGGGTTCCCCAGTTCCTCTGTCTAGACTTTGGGGTCTACGTGATGGATGGCCCTAACATTAAACAAGCATGCACTACAGAGATGACTAAATTCAGCTCTAAGAAACTCATGTGTCACCTCATTATAGCCAGCAGATTTTCATGATGAAAAGTTCAAGTCATGATGAGACAAATGGGAGACTTTTCTCTAATTTTTGTGAGTTCCACCAGGTCATAATTAAAAGCAATATTTCGCCTAGCACAAATTGGTGATTGGTAAAAACAAGATGCAATCACAAGCAAAGGCTCTTTTCTCCACTGTGCTTACCACCTAATCCTCTTTGGTGAAAACAGGTCTGGAAATTGCTTAAAAGCCACCCTTCTGGTGAGAATTTCAGAGTTTTTTGTGTAACAGTTCTGCCAGACACACCACAAAAACAGAGTCTGTTGCAGTATGTTGATAAGTCTGTTTCCACTCCTAGGAAAAACCAGATGGTGCAGAGGTGTGTGATAGTAATTTCTAAACCAGAAAAGGAGAAAAATTTAAAACCCGGAATAGCTGTGGTTAGTTTCAGTTTAAGGATCAAATTCAGGTCAGTTCCACTTTATCCAGACTGATTCACTTCTCTCTATTATTATTTGATTGCTGACAATGTGCTTGCTGCTGTGAAATCCTCAAAAAGAAAAGGACTTTAAACACAGACATAGAGGAACAAGATGTGCTAAGTAGCTAAGAAGGAATTCAAACGAATGAAATTGCTTTCCCCTAAATTTCTAAAAAAATTAATAAAAATTTTCAACACATTCACAATGAAAAAAATCAACATTATTTACAAATTCATCCAAATTTAATTGAAGACTTGAACTGCACACGGGCTTTTGGTATTTCAAAAAGCAGTATTTACATGAAGAAAGTATCATGCCAAAAACCAGGAAGTGATGCTCCATTAATATTCATTACATGCCAACACTCAAAAAAAAAAGGAAAGAAAATGTAAGCTGCCAAGTTTATTTTGGCAAAAGTCTATGACATGATTTGTATTCAAAGCAAAATCTAGAAAAATGTCTTTAAATCAATATAAATCCCTTTCAAATTGAAAAAACCCCACATAAAACATAAGGAAAAAGCACTTCTGAGTTTTAGCCCTTTTTTTCAATGCTACACTGTACATAAGCAGTTTAAGTGAAGTACATTGTCACAGAAGACCTACCAACTTAGGTTAGACGAACTTTTCCCTGTCTTTGCAACAAGAACGTGATCTATTTGTTATCAAAGAATTATAAATTAATGGTATTTAATATTACTTTTTCTTCCCATTTATTTTCTTAAAATATATATATATCACCACAATTTTTAAATGAGTGAGAACATCAAGTACAGAGAATAACCTCAGTTTTTCTAAGCAAAGACCAAAGCAAAGACCAAACTACACAAGGAGATGGCAGTGGCCTTTAGCGTGGTGCTAGCAAACTTCTCAGAAATGAAAACATTGATTCATTGCCTGGCTGGGCCAGAGGCAGGAAGGGGGCCAGTGATGTCCGTACTGCAAAGTGGAATGAATGCCATAAAGAAATTCCTAAAGCCCTTCTGCAGAGATTTGCACACCACACACATTTGGCCACATTGCTTCTGGCGCTCAAGTAATTTTTTATAAAAGCAGGGCAGGTAGTTCCCAGCAGCACAGGACCCGTACATTGAGATGCCATCGTGACACACAGCACAAAAAATCAGTCTAGCAGGTTTTTCCTCAACACAGAAACTGGAAGCCTCTGTTTATTCATGTTTGAATTCCACCTACCAATTGCAGTGGCTAGAAAAACAAAGGCATTTCTGAAGCCAAACGTGAAGACAAGGAACAGGCCCTCACATGACTGCATGAAGGTGTTGTTTCTAGAACAATTTCACTGACTTCCTGAGTGACTTAATGCATCTTTTCCTCAGTTCCTCTACCTTTCAATCACAATTAACAGCTCAGGAAAAGAGACTGAGAATTAACTCTATAAAGCAAAAATTCTCAAATGACGAGACAGCAGGAAAGCAGCCATGCACACCCCAAAGTGAGAAGTCCAAAAAGCTACATCTAGGGCATTGCTGTCTGTGCTGTTCTTCCACTCTTTTCCCATTTTCCCCACCCCAAGCAAGTTCTATCCTTTCCTGATGTCCTGAGATTTACTTTGGGCAAGCAGGCAGGGGAACATGAGGTGAAGGGGATCATGGCCTACAGCGCGGGTAAAGGCATCCTCCGGCTACATGAAGGGCATCTCCTCTTCATCAAACACCTCTGTTTTGGGAAATTGAACCACACACCTCGTGGCTGGTCACAGCCAGGTAGTCCTAGGGCTGGTGACAGGGCACAGGATGTGAGGCAGGAACACCTTTGAGCAGGGAGCAGAACAAGATGAGGGAGCAGAGAGTGTGCATAGCTCCCAGAAGGCAGGGTTTGAAGGAGGAGCTCATTAGACAGGGGGGGCTAGCAGAACCCTTGCTTGAAAGCTGTTTTCAACTGATTTAGAAAAAGTTACTGGGCTGGAATTTGGGCTGACAAAAAAAAGAATAAATCAGATGTGGTGGCAGCCATCAGTAACAGCTGCTAGATTTTGATTAAAGGGTAGCTGAAGACCAGGGCTGAGGAACTGCAGAAACACTGCAGAATTAGAGAAGGTGTGTGACAGTGAAGCAAGAAGAAGCAAGCTTAGAACCATTTTTGACTAAACAGCAGAAGGGAGGTCTCATTTGTAAAACTACTGCTTTGAAACCCTTGGAGGCCATTATTGGCGGATATCCATACATTCACGCAGATGCATTACTTTTCAAAATTATCATTCAAGTCCATTGGTATAGCAGTTTAAAATACACCTTTCAGTTGTAAGCATATATGGTAATGTTCTTCACCTCATTTAAAAATTTCTTCCCTTCTCTGAAACAGTGGCCCTATTGAGTAAGGACTGAAAGATGAAAAGCAGATGCTTCCTAGGAGACTGGCAAAACTGGTAGCTCCAAAGGTGTCTCACTCACCTAATTACTGAGTAGGACAGTATCTAACAGTTATTAGATAGTAATATTATTAAATGCTACTGAAAGAAACCTATAACTCTGGGAGCCCTGTAAATTCTCCGTTGGTGTCAGCATCCAAATTCAATGCTGTTGAAGGGAATCCCAGCAGATGAGAACAGACATTTTACATAATTTTCCCAAAATACAAGTGTCACTTCTGTGATTTTTGTAATGTTTTCAGGGGGTTTTGGTCTGGAAGTTTTTAAAGTCGAACGACATTTTGGATCTATGCCAAGTTGTTCCTTTTTTCCTAAATCTTAAATAGTGGACGTGCTTTGGGAAATCACTCCTTACGGGACAGTGATGATTTTTCAGTTGTTTACTTAATACAAGGAGAAGTTGCAAAGCTATTCCACTGCCTTGTAAAAATTCAAGGGATTGAAAAATATGTGGAGAGAAGCAGGACAGCTACCTGACCAGCAGTAGTGAAGGAAGTAAAAGGTGAAGGAAAGCACTGCGTCACATTGAGAGGAAAAACATTGAGGGGGGTGGGAGGGCAAACAAAGGCAGAAGGTGGAGGGAGAGAGACAGAAATAATCAAAGGATCTCCGGACAAAGACGCAAACAGGAGGAAATGAAAAATATATTAGAGGAAAATTAGACAGAACTACTACCTTTCCAATTTAGAAGAATTTAAAATTTGGTATGCTAATGGTTAAGTACTACATTTTTTGAGAGTAAAGGGCATAATAGCAAACTGATTAGTTTGCCACAGCCCTGCAGAGCTCACATGTGAAAATACGCCATTGCACATCATGTGCATCCATCCTATTGAAATCCAGACAGACAGACATTAATCACCGAAAAGAGGAAGTATGAAATTCACTTTAATGATTTCTAGACTAAATACCCGCAACATACACACACACACACACACACACACCCCTTTCAGATGCCTTTTAGCCAGTGTTCTCAGTGTACATATGTTACCTTGATGATTAACGGTTATAGCAAAACATCAGGAGCTCCAATTAATTTAGACTATTTTGTAAAGCACCTGCACGTGCTTGAAGTTCACCTGTGCAGTTCTGAACCAGAAGAGTTTAACTACTGAGAATTTATCTGCATGGCTGATGGACAATTTTTCAAAAAGCCTTGTAACTTGCAAGGTCAAAAATGCACCCACATTTTGATAAAAAATTATATAGAGGCCAGAAGTATTTTGCTTTTATTATTTATCTTCACTTCACAAAACATTGTTCCTTTTATATACTAAAAGGCTCCTGATCTTTGCAAGAACACAAAATATGAATGTAAAAAATGGAGCAACATCAGCGGCTTTCTGAGGAATCGCTTCTCACAGAACAGCAGGTTCTCAACAAAAAATGAACTGGTATAAGAAACACTCCTCAAAACTCCATGTGCATGAAATCTCAGCATGGAGAGCAGATGGGGCAAATATACTCCATGACCCACTAGATTCAGCCAGAAGACCCTTGAACTCTAACTTTCATATAGGTGAAAGGAAGCCACAAAAAGCCATTCTTTAAATCCCACTTGTGTCCAGGGTCTGACAAAAAGTGGAAAATGTTTGTCCTACTAAATTAAGCAAATAATTATAATATGATTTAACAAAAAGCATTGTCAACCTATCTGACTATGCCTCCAAGGGAAATACTAATTAAGCAGTTCCAGAGTCCGTGTGTCAATCTTTTTACCCTTCCACTGTTTCTGAATCCTTGAATCTGCTTTTGCTGTCTTCAGTAGAAAGGCAGGCTTTGCAAATGTACCGAATTCTTATGAGACAGTAGCACAAAACATAACCCAGAACCTACGTGCAGTCCCAAAACCCTTTTGTTTTGGCCTGTCGGGGCATTCCATTGCACTTACTTAATAGTGAGGAGGTAGCAGCTGGTCAATCAGCAGCTCCTGCCCAGACACACCTCATATCTTGCTTAGCCAAGCAAAGGCGTCTCTGGATGACAAGTGCCGCTGAAGGTGGGCTGGAGAGAAGCTTTGGAGGAGATCAGAGAGCTGTAATAATTTTCAGCACTAATAATAAAGCTGTAGGAGATTCGGTTTCACTAATACTGCTGTTTACTCAACAGTATGCCTGATACATATATTTCAAATTTCAATTCCAACTCCAGAAAAAAAAATTCCCTTTAATCATGCCAACCCTGGAACTAAAAATTACTGGACGTCTAAGAACTCAGAATATCACAAACTTCATTTAAGAAAAATGGTAAAATAAACTACCTGAGTACGTGACATTGGTTCTTTGCCAGACATCAACAAGATGTGAGAGTACTCAGATGTGTTTCCGAGTACGGGGCAAAAGAAGGTAAATATAACTGTAAAATCAGACATGCTAAAACCACATTTGAAGTAGCATACTAGAAAACAGAGAGATTTACGGACTCCTATAGGAGATGTTTATATAAGTTTCAAAGGTTATTTTCCAAAAAAATTGTTTAAAAATATTTCACCAGGAAGCTCCTTGGAATGAACACCTGTTTAAACTCTTTCCTTAGTACTGCACCCGAACTCACCAGCGTGACAGGGTCAGTCAGTTTAGGTTTTCACAGATCTTGAGCTGTTAGGCGAACCAATTTTAAAGATCACAAATGACCAGTACACGAATCAAGGCAAGTTTTCACGCAGCTAATTTTTGTGAGGTGATTAACTAAATAAAATTACTATGGTTCAGTTCAATAAGTACTGCAGTTACTTGTTCTCATTTTTCCTGGTTCTCAGATGGTAACAACTACAAAACATAAATGAAATGGCCTTTTGTGTTTCATGACAGTCTCACTCATTTTTGCAGCAATTCTATTAATCTAATAAAACCTATGGACATATCATACCACGGACATTAAAAAAAGATGTTAAAAATATTGAAAACATGACCTTTGCCATAGACTTCACAATCATAACTATGTCCTAAATTTTCAGAAGATCAGTAAAGAGAATTTTTAAATCATGTTTATAGTAAAATACTTTCACAAAACCCTTTAGTTTTTTTTTTTTTTTTTCTTCTTTAGTTAAGTTAACTTCACAACCCAGCCTGCACACATTTTAAAAACCCAATGATATCGGCCAGCCTTTCACTTGCTGTTGTTCATACCAGCTAGGAGTTTAACACTTACAGCTGACTGACAAGAGAGTAACTGAGCATATAACTCAAAAGTCATGATTACCTGCTAAGTATTAAACCTGATTCAAATCTGATATTTTTGGAATATCTGAGGAATGCCCCTTTGCAGTGTTGCTTACTGGAGGATTAATAAATGCAAAGGACTGAATACAGAGCCCTGGAAAACATAAAGAAATGCAGACCGGATTCCTTACATGTATAAATACATATATATATATTTAAATACATATATATGTATTTATGTCTGTATATCTATGTGTGTGTGTATATATATATGTGTGTGCATATATATATATGTATATATATTTGTGTGTGTATAAATACACATATCTATTATATATTATACGTATACGTGTATATATATATATATGTATATTTAAAGAAAATGAATGGATTTTAAATATGTAAAATTTTCATATATAAAAAGGTGTTCCACTTAAAACAAGGGAAAAGGACATGGGTCAGGAAAAGGAAAGCTGGCCACTACTTCTGATTCAAATTCTATCACTGTCACTGATTGATTTAATTACTCCCTACAAAAGTATTGTATGGAAAAACTGCACTTTAATAACCACATCATTAGGAGGAAAATAAACTAAAGGAAGGACTTTACATTATATACAGGACCTGGTCAAAACCTTCCTCTTCATTGATTTCAGTGGGCTCTGGATCAAGGCCATATTGATTGCAGGCAGTGTGGTTCAATGATTAAGACAGCAAATTTAAGTTTCATTCTTAGCCTGGTCATTCACTGGGTTTGAGTTCAGGGAAAGTTAATCACTTCTTGTGTCTCACTTCTTCCCTCCATGTAATGGGAATAATTCAAATTCTCTTTACCAATAAAGGGAACCAATATATTCAGATAAAAGCCCAAAAGCTAAATATTCAACTTATGTAAGTATAAGACAAACACCCTTACTTTTAATTTTAAACAACATTTCCTGGAATGGTGGGAACCTCAGCTAGTAATTTATGATCCAGCTTATATGGTAATCTTGTATGGTAAGTCTCAATTCAAAGCCTGAGTGTATGTGTGCGTGTGTGCATGAAAGGGAGATGGAGAGAGAGGCAGAAGACACTTTTGCTCACTAACTGGCACTTCATGATGTATTTGATTTATTGTAATAAAGCAAAGAAAAAGTAGTTGTCAGTAAAAATGCCATTTCTGTCACACTTTTTAATAATACTGCTTCTGTAATTACACTGTGGTTCTTTATACTTACTCAGTAAAAGCTTGCTTAGTTTTAGCATGGAAAACAATTTATGAAATTATAGAAACAGACTGAACACAGCAGTTCATTTGCTGAGGCAATTATCCAGATCCTTGTCAAAAAAGAGAGAGAATAAAGACTGTGATGTGCAAAAAATGTTTCTAATTCTATGCTGTAATACATACAATATGTCTGTGGTTGTGCTGGATTATGTTAATAAACTGCAGTCGAAATATATTTGTCACAACACAAAGGAAGGGTGCTATCAATTGTCTTGCCAGATAGTTTAAATTAGTCACCAAAACGTCTAGCCAGGGTTTCCTCTGTGACCCTTAGATGAAGGGAGAGGTTTATTGGACAGTTTCTCCTGTGGGAATAGACAGATTCTTCTAATGCTCAATTATTTAGAATAATCTGGAAAATAACTGTAAAGTGAACAGTGTCACAGTTGCTTTTTTAAACAGATAGGAAAAATTCAGCCCTGAACACAAATCCTGTGTTATTTTTGGCTAGTTATCACTCAGAAATGAGTTTCCCTAATACTTGTTAGAAAAAATAGAGAGAATCTGTATTCCTTGTTTTGGGAAGAGCAAAGTGCATAAGGAATGAGATACAGCTCAGAAAAAAAGAGCAAACAATTTTGGCAAAAATCTAAGCCCACAGTTCAGAAAAACTCCATTTTAAAAAGGAAAGAAAAAAAGAAATACCAAAACCAGAACACAGACTTGTTTGTTAACCTATATATATTCAGAAATAAATCTATTGTAAGAGTGAAGTCACTTGAACAAGAAGTTGGAAGGAGAGCATCTCAAAGCCAGCCAGCACTTCAGAAATACATTTACTACTATGTATTTTACTGAAATTCAGTAATTCAATTTTAATATCTATCCTGTCTTGTTAGATATTTCTCATTTACACTAAAATATTATAATATATAAAATTTAATTTTCTTTCCAATTATTTATGGTAAGAGAAAAATGCAAATTTTATATTATTTAAACTGAAAATGTAACAACCAGGTTTTTTTCTCCAGCTAGACACTTCATACTTCAGCAGAAGATATTGCTGTAGACTCCTTGCTATAAACTTTGTTTTGTTGGAAAAAGTCTGGAAAAACAGAAGACCCAGCACACAGAAAAACAAAGCAAAAATGGCATCCAAACACAAATCAGCAATTGTGAGCATGCTACTTAAGTTTCACGTATTAAAATGTGGATGAAGTTTCCTCCTTCCCCACCTCCCCCAACATCTGGAGATAGTTTGGTGGAGCAATTTCCAGAAACCAAACAGTATCTTTGCTTGACTAGCTCTTTTCATTCACAAATAAACAATTAATGAAATGGGTAACTAATTTCCAAAGTGTTCATATTCATTAGACTGTTTCCTGAAATTAAGTAGCTGTTCCACGATGCAGTGCCCACATTAATGGTACTGCTATTCTTTTTCCAAATATAAAAGTTTTTTCAAAGAATGCCCATTCATGTTTAATTTATACTAGCAATCAAAGCTGAAGAAAGAATGTTTCCAACTTTTAAAAATAAACATATTTTCTTTATAAAAGAAGGGTGGGACAACTAAAGAACTATTCCACCTGAATCACTAAAAGTCACTATATGGACCACACTTAATCATGGGTCAAAATCTAGGTTGTGTTATTTTGTGATTATGTCTCTGAATTACAGATGAAAATATTTGAAGTTATGACAGGCTGCATTATATTTTAATTTGAGCATCCAAAACAGAGTGGAAAAATAAACTCTATTGTGCAGAGGTGTGATTTAGAACAATTGCTCAGTATGATTAATTTCAATATTCAATTGGGCAGGTTAAGTGTCTGCTAGATATCAGCTAACAACTCCTGGTTATCATTTCTGACCAAAAGCTCATACTAAAAACTGTTTGCTCTTTCCACACCACTTATTTTTTATGTGCTGCTCACTGTCAGGTAAAGAAAGCTCTGCGAAAAATTTTTTCAGCTCATCCTCTAGTCTCAAAAACTTTTCCTGTAGATTTTTTTATGATACGGCTTTGCTTGAGCTGTACATATATTACATAACATAATTTCCACTCAGTAAAGGTAAATACCGGTTTACAGAAATCCATCTCACGTTGACTGGTAAAGGGCTGTGACACAACATTGCCACCACCCGTATTTTGACATTTTTACTTTCCCATCATTTACTGTTCTAGTAAAGAGTTGAGGATGGAGAAATGTGTCCCAGTTTTCACCAGGACATGAACAGAAGCTGCTGAGCAATGAGCGTAATTTCCCTGTGACACTTGGCTGCAGTGGCAGGGGCTCAGGGGGACGCTGCCAGGAGAGACAGATGGCATGGGAAGTGCCTGAATCTCTGTGCTCATCCTATACTGACCGTCGCTCCATTCAGAGCTGGTCACAGGACACTTGAACAGCAGCATCAATCCATTGGGAATAACAACTACTGAAAAATACTTATGTATCGGAGTACATTTATTTAATGTTTTACCAACTGAAGCCCTCATACTACAAACATTCACTCCTGGTAAACACTGCAATGAGTAATTCTGTCACTAATAATTTTCCATTACTTCACACACACAAAAGTTTATGATCCAGGCCACCTTTGCATAAGTCACACAAATACCTAGCTTAGGGGATTCTCTGTTTCTTTTTCAGATAAACCACTGGTTTAAACTCACATTCTTGTATAAATATATAATTCCATACCTCTTAAATAAATGCTGCTTTTAAAAATACATGGATAATTTGAGCAACATAACATGCCTAAGCTGAAAGGGCATCTCTGTCTGTCAAGCTCTCACACAACTGAGAGTGTTGAGGTATGCACACTGAGGCAGGAGTGATCAGCATCCATCAACAGTCTCTTTTGGCCAAATGAATGAACAATGCTGAAGGATGGGAGAATGCAACTCCAGACATGAAAGGAAACAGAAACATACTTCAGGCTACTCTCTTTCTTAATGAAAACATTTACACACAGCATTATCATGGTTTAACTAAACCACTTATCAAAATGGATTCAGATGATCTTCTGCATTTGTCACTGCACTGACAAGCTCCAGATCTAAATATTACCTCTGATCAGCAAACAGAGAAACCTGAAAGTTGTCAATTTTTTAATTTTACTGTAGGCTTCAGAAAGGATAATATGTGACACAGTGCACCATTATACATTGGGCAAGTCACTTACCTTCCTTCCCTCAATTTTCCCATCTAAAAACAAGAATAATAAAAGTGACTTAATTCCTAGAGTGCTTCAGACCTGATAGACATAAAGCACAGGGTCCAAGCTGTGGGTTCTATTTGCTCTCAGAAATCAAAGCTAATCTATGCAGTAGGTAAAACATATTACTATCTGTTGCGGTACAACCAGAGAATATGACCGGTCTGCAAGGTCAAGTAGCAATAAGATGATTCTCCATTCTTTCCTTAAGGCCAGCTTTAACCTGTGACCCCTTCAGGCATAGTCAGGACAGAAAAAAAAAAAAAAAAAAAAAAACCATAAAAGAGAAATTCAAAGATCACAAATCAAATTTAACATGACTAAATCTACACAGTCATATGCAAACTTCATTTTGCACATGATATGAATGATTTCAGTGTAAAAGTAAGAAATTTTGGTGAACATAAAAGGAAATTAAAATGACATTTTCAAATCTGCAATTTAAAATAAAAAATTGAATTTTCAATTTTTTAATATAAAAGCAATTTTTCAAACAGAAATATCTTCATAGTAACAGGCCTATTGAGATTTACAGTATTCTGATAACATATTCACATTTTCAATATGAAACACAATCTCTCTTCTCACAATGTGCTGTTTAACTCAAAATATTCTAGACAGGTAGAAATGAGCCTGTGTATATACTATTCTGATAGCTAACAAAAAGGAAATTTTCACTGCTACATGGGTGATCATTGACATCTTTTACAAAAGACAAAACCGTGTGAAACAGAATATATGCCCATTTTTAGTGTAAGACTAAGTGGGAGCAAAAATTATTCTTCTTATTAAATTTTATCACTATTGGTATTGACTCTAAACTGAACAGCCTAATTATGAACATTGCGAATATCTGATTTAGCCTTTCAGGGAATGATTCGAAGAATACCGTAAAGAAGAGTGGCAGATGGGACAAAAAAATTTCAGAACCATTAATCTGTAAGGAGGTAAGCTTGAGCAACAGGATGGAATCCTGGGCTCCCAAAGCAGCGTAGCCAGCAGGTCGCAAAACGTGATTCTCTTCCTCTCCTCCTCTCTGGTGAGATCCCACCTGGAGTGCTCCATTCAGCTCCGTGGCCCCAAACAAAATAAGGACATGGAACTGTTGGAGGAAGTCCAGGGGAAAACCACAACATTGATAAGGGTACTGCAGCACCTCCCCTATGAAGTCGGACTGAGAAAGTTCCGCCTGAAGAACAGGAGGTTGTGTGGAGACCTCACAGCAACCTTCCAGTATCCAATGGGGGCCTACAGAGAAACTAGAGAGGGACTCATCATCAGGAATTGTAGTGATAGAAAAAGGGGAAATGGGTGCAAATTGAAAGAGGGGACATCTAGGCTAGATATTATGAAAAAAATTCTTTATTATGAGGGTGGTGAACTGGAACATGATACTGGAACAGGATGTCCAGGAAGGTTGCAGATGTCCCAACCCTGGCAGTGTTCAAAGCCAGGTTGGGTAAGGCCTTGAGTAACCTGGTCTAGTGGGAAGTGTCGCTGCCCATGGTGGGGAGACTGAGTCTCAATGACTTTTAAGGTCCCTTCCAACCCTTAAAATTCTATGATTCTATGATAAAAGCTTAGGTAGTGACTTTAGGCTAAGACAAATTGTGAAAGAAAATAAAGCATACCAAATTTCCTCATTAGAAAGTCTCAGGAACAAGTAGCTTCATGCAAACAACAGTAATACATTTACAAGAAGAAAACACTACAAGCAGAGAAATCTTTCAGATAATGAACTATGCTTAGCTGCTTAGTGAGAAGTAGTAAACAGTGAAGTCCAATACAGAAACGGTACACATTAAGGATATAGCAGCAGTATTTTGTTTCAGTATAAACTGAAATCCTTTGTCCAGCACCTAAAACTAATGATATCCTTCGAATTCCTGTGCAGAAGTAGCAAAATTCTTTACTTTATGACATCGTTATTTTAGTTCAAAGGACTTTTCTTCCAAATGTTTACACCACTGTGCCAGTTACTTCGGCTGAGCTGACACAATGAATTTAAAATGGTCTAATACTTTTGACTTACCAAGAGATTAGCACATGATTAACTAAAGTGCGAGGATTATTATTGCTGCTGTTAAAAGATATTAACACTTTTGGTAACTCATTCTATGGATGCTGCATACACTTTCCACATTGAGAAAGCAGAATGAATACAAAGTTCTCTTAGTTTTAGTTATCCACAAATTATCTTGCAGTTAAATAACAGAATCCTCTCTAATTAACTTTTTTAACCTTAAATCTTGGCCCTTATTTCCCCGAGGTTCATACAAGCTGGTTAAAAGATGTAATATGGGCTACAGAAACAGTCAAACAATTGCAGCATTCAGTCTCTTCCTTAACAAACAACCTCACCTCACGCGTGCACACACAAACCCACACAGAGGCGTTATGGTGAGCAATGAGGTTCATGTCTGAAACGGAATGCAGCACTAACACACTTCACAAGACAGAGCTATATTCATTGAAGCTTGACACCAGCTCTGTGAAGAAAGATTCTATTTGCAGGAGCGTAGGGAGGGGAGAAGACAGAGAAAACATCAGGAGGGAGAAGGATTCAGGGGACAGCTGAAGTGTGAAGTGATCCAGCAGTTTTTTGATATGGTTTAGACTTCCCTTTGGGAATGCAACAAAACGACAGCTACAAACTTAACCCCTTGACACTGGCAAGATTGTCAGTCTCAATGCTAAGTGCCCATGCACTGAAACTCTGACTCCAATTCAACAGGTTAATGGGTAGGAAGCTCTTTCCTTTCCTGCCAAAGGTGGTATGTTCTTGTGGCTGTGTTTCTGTTTCATGTATAGATGCTCTTCTACAGATATTAATCTGTCACCGCACTTCTTCATTCTTTTTTTAAATACAAGATTAATTTTATTATGCTAACATCTCTGCAGTTAAAAAAAAAATACATGGTGTAGAAAGAATACAAGAAAACATTAAGCGAATGAAAGCATAGATTTTTCACAAACTTCGTACTGTGCTTCCAGTCAATTACATAAAGGTCATAATTAATGATCAACAGCAAATTCTATGAAATCATAAATAAGCAAGAAAGTAAGCTTTGTTACGAATATAACAGAAAACCATGAAAGAAAATGGCATTCCTTAGTTTTAAAATTGTAATTATTTCAAGTTTTGTGTAAATCAACATGAAAGGGAAAAGGAAGACAGTGATGTACTTCAATTTTTAAGACACTTTTAAATTTTAATTTGGGGTCACAGATAAACACCACTTGTTAGGGTGGGCACATGGGTAAAAAGATATGACACATTTTTTCTGCATATAAAAAGCTGCCTTGGGTCCTGCAAGATTATTTAAGTGCAACCACAGGTAACAAAAACTGAAGTTACAAGGTGAGATAAAAATTACAACATGGGGAAATTCTGCTTTGCCTTCACAGCATTATCTGGTTCCCCATGTTGTCATAAAGCCAGGGAAAAAAAGCACTTCCAGAAAGCTCACCAAAGATCAAACTGTGTCTGGTGACAGCAGTGTCCAAGCTATAAGTAATGTTCAAAGGATTCAACAATGCCTGTGACTGATCATTCTCTTTCCCTTGCCATCACCTGCTGATTTTGTCCAGGTGTTTTATGGCTATCTTGAGGCTCTGGAGAACAGACAGAAAGAAGACTTTGCCAATTTCTTTTGTCTGGGATTGTGAATTCCTTACACAGATGGTGGACAGCCACAGGCTGGCCAACTCCATGCACAATTGCCTTTACCCTCAGAAAGAAAGCATGAGAGCAATATTATCTACTCCCAAAGTATTGTCTGTAAAATGTCTGTGGTTAGGGAATAGGACAAGATCCCTTTTCTTAAGGAAAAAAGGTTCCCCCTGCCTCAATCACTCTTTCATTAAAACAATATTAGGAGGGAGAAAAAAAAAAAAAAGGATCAAATAAATAAATAAACTAAGACTTTGGCTTGTATTAGTAAACTAAGCATTCCAAAGCAATTGAAGAGGTTTGTCTAATAAGATAATCTTGTGTTAACATGGTTTTGTAGTATGTTTACAGTCTCTCAAGTATTCCAAACAAATCCTGCTAAATCTTACTCACTAAGCAAACTGAGACATTTCTGGCAGCAATTTTTAAAGATGGGCACCAGACGTGAGGCTCTTCATCCTTTTTCTCTTACCGTATTTGCTTACGAAAAAGCCCATTACCTATGCAAATCACTGTTAAATGTGCAGTTACTTAATTGTGTAAGTATCTATTTAGATATGTACTTTTCTGCAATGATGCAAGTGTAATTTTAAAACTAGTTATTTAAAATAAAACTGCTACTCTCCCACTTCTGACCTCTGAGTGTCTGACTACGTACTAGGGAATGGAGTGTATGTAACAAAATATTTGTGCAATACTTAGGCACCTGAAGAAGTAAATTTTACAGAAAAATGTGTGACTACTTCCAGTTCTCAATAGTGGAAGGGCTTGGAAAAATATGGGGTTTTTTATATGCATTCATGATAAAGAAGTCAGGTACAAATCTTGTATGACAAACAAATCATGGACAGCCTCTGTCTTCTCGTACTCTTGGAAAAAAATATTATGTACGCAATATATACTTAGTTAGGATGCTTCAAAATATGTATCAGAAAATAAGTAGATATCTAAGACTCAAATTATGGTCAGACTTCAGGAATCTCAGAGCTATATCTACCCCATATGCCATTTCATCTTTGCTTATAGGTGATGTGAATGAACTCTGAACTCAGCAGTAGGATGTAAGGAAATGAGCTCTTAAACCTGCAAGACACAGACTTTTCTCCCACTCCCCATCACCACATCTTCCTGCTTAGGCATCAATGTTAACATACGCACAGGGAGAGCAGAGCAATGGACCTGACTTCTGCTATGCAGATCTAAGAGCACAATTAACAGTCCTGCTCTAAATTATTTATTTATTTTAATGTTAACCTTTTTTTTTTTTTTTTTGGTGTGCGGGGGAAGTATACCCAGCAATTATAAAATCTAGCATATAAATGCTAGAGAGGAATGGACAATTACATCACCCTGCCTTTCTGCTGCCAAACTGGGCTATTTCCCTGTTATTTTCTAGCCTTATACAAAACATTTCCAATAATAATCTGTTGATATCTTAAATGCTCAGAATAACATTAACATTAAAATAAGTCTGACTACAAAGGGCAAATGTAATGGTTGTAGAAGAGGTGAACAGGTAACCTCAGAACTACAAGTCCCCTTTTCTCTACCACCACAGGTAGCAGCAGTACAGCTTCTATACACTGTTCGGTCTACCAGCATGTCATAACCCTGACCTAAGAAGGTCAATTTCACGGCTGAAAAAGTAGCTTAGCCTCCATGGCTCATTTCATCTTTCAGCCTCCTGTTGTGATTACTGACAACTTAGCCAATGTATTTATTTATTTTTATTTCTTTTCTGTACCCAAATACAGAGATACAGGCACATAATATAATGGTCATATCCATAAAAATGCTGCAGTGGGTGGCCCTACACAAACATCATCCAGAAGTGCTTTGTGCTTATTTCTTCCACAAAGATAAAGAAAAATTCTCTGTGACTTCCCATGATTGTAAAAGCATCCAAACGGAAATATTCCCATGCCCTATACAAAAAAACCTGTTAATTTTAACTTTACCCCATTGCCTCTTCCCCTTGAGATATTAATTTTAACTTTACCCTCTCATCTTTCTTCAGAGATAAGAATGATCAGAAGGGTAGCCAGCCCAGAGTCTGGCAGCCAAATGAAATTAAGTGAGTTCCATGGATGAGGCTGTCTTACTGTAAACAGAAATCCTATCAACTCCAGCACCTCTGCCAAGCATTTAATCCATAAACCCCTACACAACACAGCTGTGTTTCAGGGGCGGGGGGGTGGGGGGGGGGGAGGGGAAGGAGAGAACTGTTTATTTTAGGGCATTTTTTTGTTTGTTTCCTTTTCAGTTTTCTGAGGCAAGTATCTGCCTACTTCATACAGTCTTTAAATATTAAAAAGGGCACAGCAATGATGGTGATGATGATGGTAATGTCACACCCAAGCAATATAAAAGAAGTGACTGTGGATGAACTGTTCGTAGGTGAGGGAAAACTGGATCCCACCATGGGTGACAGAACTCACTTAAACTTGGCAGGATGATTGCCCAATACAAGGAATTCAACCCAGGAGAGAAAGACTAGAGAATGGAAGAAGAGAGAAAAAGTGTCTGCTGGGAATTGGTCTAAGAATGCCATGATGCCCTCAGATGTTAGCAGCAGTCTGATGATGGCCTGGACTGAATTCAAACTGGTGACCTAAAGCAGCAAGAATCTGTATCTAACTAGTAATCCCCTGATCCAGAGTGCTTCAGTGCTTTTAATCACAAAGGAAACATTTCAGCCCCAGAAGAGACTTCATTGGAAGGTAGCATGATAGATACTAAAAAAAATTTAAAAGCTTATGAAAAAACATACAGCTTCTTCCACCAAATAACAATGTTCCTCTTTTAACTTTATCAAGGCCAAAAATTAGGGGGAGAAAATACAAACAAAATTACCTTTCTAACAATTCTTGAATATTTTTCCCCACTCTTGTTGCATAGTGATAAATGGATGAAATTTCTTCAGTTCCACATCATGATTCAGTTTTTATTTACATTAGCGGTCTTTCAGGATTAAAATTTTAAAAGACACCCAGAAAGAAAAGGGAGAGAGGAGAAGGAGAAGGAGAAGGGAGAAAGGGAGAATGGGAGAAAAGGAGAAAGACTGAATAGTCTCAGACAAGCTGTGGAATGTAATTATGTGCATTAAAAATGTAACAACAGTGTACATTGTCAACTCTCAGTTTAATAGAGGGTTCACAACACAGCCTCAGCAGCTTACTAACTTACTTAGAGTAAAAGTGTAACATGGAAAATAAAATTGGCTACTTCTCCGAAATGACAGAAGTTGCATTATTATGGATAACAATGAAGTATCACAGCATGCACTTTAACTTGAGAAACTATTAAGCTCCTAACTGATTAGTAAATGATGAAAGAAAGCATGGTATACTTTTACCGTAGATACTATTTACAAAATAAGACTACATAATCTTACTGAGTAGTACGCTATGAACATTTCCAAAACCTTAAGAAATTTATGCCCAAGGTTATATACTTTCAAGAGCAGAATTTTTTTAAAAAAAATTTCTAAATTCACCATCTTTGCCACATTATTCTTCTTCTTTAGTGAGATTATCTATGGACCATAATTATAATCATCTATCTACATCAGGGTGACTTAATGCAAGGTGAGTTTTTAAAAACTTCTTTTTGCACGAGTAACAAACAATATTTTTCAATGCCAGAAATACTAGGCCTTGATATGGACTACATGCCAACATCTTTGTGTTTAATTTAATTTAATTTGAGTTTCATCAGTAAAGAGGAAGAAAGCCTTGAAATAGTAACATTCATTTTATTTCCCCTCTATTCATTGACTTAAAATAAAAAGAAGATAAAGGGTGTGCTAAAAGATTTAGCCAAAAAATAGTTCCTTAAAAGCAGGTATTTCTTTATGTCATCTTTCAGCCTGGAACAAAATTTTACATACAACTTTCAACACTAGAAAAAAATTGGGATTTATAGTTCAAGTGTTACTGATACAACCTGAAGCACAGTGTACTACGGACACCTTAACTACAGCTTTTCAAATGGTGCTGCTGAAATAAAACATCTCATTCTTTCTTTTTTACTGAGAGGATGCTGCAATCATTAAAGTACTCTTGCCCTCTGTATGCTCGGGAGTGGTGTGTCCATAAGTTATTAATAAACCATGGTAAGGTGCAGCAGCAGACCAACTATTCATATTAATGAATGTCTCATGAATATTCAGCTACATGTTGACTCGTACCTCAGAGGACCAAGGGAACCAAAATCTGGACCCCTATTCCTGCAGCTAAACCTCTTCATGCTGTAATTTATTGTGAGTAATAGCGACTAAATTTGTAACACTGTTGTTCCTCTAAGGGTGTGAGTGGAGGATTGCTATGAGCTGTATTAAAAAAAGAAACAAAACCCCCACAACAATGAAAACACATAGTAGTTTTAAGTCTTTATTTTAACTAGAACTAAATTACTTGTATTTTAACATCCATGCAGATTTTGTGCTGAAATAACAGTTGCTGCTGATGGCTAATCATGTTCTGAAACTCAGACTGTTTGGTAGTTACCTTCCCCTTCTAGTCAAACATGCTACAGCATGGACAGGCAACTGCATGTGTTATAAACACATATGAATGTATCAAAACACTCGGACTCCTGTTTTCCCTCCTACTCAATACCTTTTGCAGACTCCCCTTGAGTTTTATTTCTCATTTTTCTGTGTTCTAAATTGAAATCTCTTGACCATCACCTGTTCCAGCAACACCATACACAGAACATCACTGATGTAGAAGACTTCTAAGTGGGATTTATCAAGGGATTGTTTGCCTGAATTGTCATTTCATTCTTTCTCAATAATTTTTTGTTTATTTAAAGAACTGCTCTTCCATGGCCAAGATGAGAACGCCCACTAGATATCATTTCAGGGTCAGAACACACTCCTTTAGCGAATTCTACCACTTCCTTTTCAAACTGAACAGAACTCCTTCAATTCTGTACATCCTCGAAAAGTTAGAAGGGAGCACCTTGACATGTAATAACAGGTCCCTGGGAAGCCAAGAGAAGCAGTTGGAGCACATATTTTAATAAGCAGCTCTTAAAAATTCAATAAAGTGAGTGGTAATTGGGTACAGAGACAAATTGTCTGAGCAAATTAAGAAAAATACCTTGCTTTTCAGTGTGTTATATGCAAAATTATTTGTAAGACTACACTAGACATGCATTTGAACAAGCAGATTCTTACATATCCAGTCAAATTATCTCAGAATATATAGAGCATTAACTGTGCTTTTCTTTTGGATAAAATTAACGTCAGCTTTCTGTCCTTAAATCTGAGCCAATGGGGAAACAAAATACGGTTAGCCCTGAAATAGTCGCGGTAATTCAATCCCTGCACTCTCCTTATTTTCTTGATGACAAAGAAAAACTCCCAACTGGCAAGGCCACCTGCACTGATTACTCCTCCATCCACACCCACGAACTAGGAAAACGATCCAATGATCATTAACCTTAATTTCTTCTTACATAAACCTCAGCTTTTTTTTTTTCTCCTTTAGGTTTGCTTGTCTCAAAATTCCCTTAAGACTAAAAAGGGGGAAGAAAAAAGGGAAAAAAAAGGGAGGGAAAAGTCATAACTGGGGAAAAAAAAAATCAAGAGAACTGAAGAGAAGTCTGTGATTTTTTTCTTCTGTTTCACAGCTGGCTTATTATAACTTCACAGCACTCAGATAAAGGGATTTTGAGGCACTATCATCTTTCTTGATAGCAACTTCATGCCCTCCCCAGTCTCTCTCTCCAAGCAATAAGGTAAATGCTAATGTGTGGGTTTTCTGGGGTTTTTTTTTCAGATTTTTAGTTTTTTTCCCTGGAGATATTCCTGGGTAAAGACAGTTGGCAAAAACAAAGATGGGTCTGGACGGCAGGAATGCAGGTGTGGCCCAGTGTCAGGACGAAAGGGCCAAGCACAACTGGGTGGGATATTTCCAGTGTAACAACTTCAAAATACAGTAGAGAATGCATCACCCCTCCTGGTCATCCACATTTTGTTACTGCCAAGTGGAATAAATTTTGGTTCAAGCTGTGTGGGACTAGCTCCCACTGGCATTACATCACTTTCTAGTGGATAAGACACTCAGCTGGACCATCTGAAGAATGCTTTTTAATATATATACACAAAAAAAGTACATACTAATAGAAAAATTAATAAAATAATCATGCTGTAGAAATAATAGTATGTATAGCACAAATATGTGTACTGAAAACAGATACCCTGTTATCTTGTAAAGTATCTGGACAAAGCTAACTAGATCATAATCAACATTTTCAAAGAATTACACATCTGTGAAATTAATACCTTATCAATTCAGTGACATATGCTTGGCTGTATCCCCTGTCGAGGTTATATTTTTCCTGCAAATAATTTAAAAATCTTTATACAGCTAAATAAAAGCTAAACCTAAAAGGTTGGGGTTTTTTTCATTAGGATTACTTAACTATAAAGAAAATAAATGTTAAAAAACCACAACAAAAGTGTGATTGTATTACCTTCAAATACATTACAACAAGCTGTTTGTCGCCTACCAAATACATATAGCAGGGCTTCTTTGGAGATCAGGAGACAGACAGTAACTTTGATCACGCAGACATTCCTCATTATTTCAGACCTCAAATCAAGTAGCAGCAGTCAGGGGAAGAAAGGGGTGAGAGACATGGGGCTACTGGGGAGGAGAAGGGAAGCAGACTGAAATTTTGTCCTAGGTTCAGCATCCTAATTTAAGCAAAAACAGGCTGTTGGCATCTCTGTGCTTCCCTGCAGCCCCCTCCCCTTCCCCATGCTTTCCAGCCTCCTGGTTCACTAAAAATGACAAGCACATTTCTAGACTCTGCTTTTTTATCAAGCTGACAAAGGTCAACAATACTAGCCAGAAGAGTGTTGAAGTATTCAGTGCCACAGGTCATCCTAATAGATACTGGAGGGACTCATTGCAACACCACTGTAAGCCAAGGCAGCACGATTTTTAAGAGGCAGCACTTTGCACATTCACAGTCTGGTTAATTTAATACAACACTGGCCTCTTGTTTGCAAAACAGCATTGGCACATTTCAGAGGTGGTGTCTTTCTGTGGGTGACAGTAAGGTGACTGAATTCAGGCATGTTAACAGATGCACCTTTTTATGCTCTGTTAAACCATGTCACAGACTACAGCCCCTAAGTGCATTTCTTTATTTATGCTGCAGCCAGCTGAGCTAATTATCAGAGACAGACCTGGTTCTAGTTCTATAAAGTCCAGTGGTCGTGCATGAGTATAAAGAGGCTGGGAGGGAAAATGGAATGGGGGGGGGAGTGGGAAAGTGTGAAAGCAGTTTCCAAAACACATGAGATTAAAGTCTTCATGGAATTGGTGCTATGAAGGTGGGGGGAAGCTGTATTAACAGCTTGATGATATAATAATATTTGGTTCAAATGAACTGTGTTTCCCACAACCGTCTTTTTTTTTTTCTCCTTTCATCAGTTATGTTTAGTTTCAAACAGCTATAAAATAAACAGCAGTACAAAAACCCTCTCCAGCACTCAAAAATAGTGGAAGATGCTACCTCAGGAGAAAAAAAAAAGTAAACACAAGCGCTTATTACATCTCACCTACAATTCTGGTCTGTTCTATCATTTGTGGGCAAAGCAACACCCACTTACAGCTCTCCTTTCACCAAATATTTCAATACACCAAGCATTTGCCACAAGTCTTCATGCCACAGTTGTATTTTATCAGTAGCAGCAGCTAACTCCTTTCAAAAAATACAAAATTCTTAGCCTGTTTGGCTGGGTTTTTACTAAATGAATGTTTTTTGCTTGCATGACTTCATCCTGTACTACAGTTTTCATTTAAAACGTTCATGGTACTCCACAGAAAAGATGGGAAAAAGCACTTGATGGTGACAATTTTTTTTTCTCTTTACTACATATGACTAAGTGACCTTAACTAAAAAATTAAATCATTTGTCATATGAGCGACACTTTTTTGTTGTTTGGGGTTTTTTTGTTGGTTTTTTGGGTTTGTGTTTTTTTTTTTTTTTTGGTTTTTTTTTATTACAGCATACAATTTAGCTAATAACTGGTTGGGGCCAATCTTTAACAAGTCACATATTTCCATTGTCCCTTCACCCCCTGCTTATGCTTTTACCACATCCTAACAAAAACATGACCAGAACTGGTGAAAAACATACGGTTCCAACTAATGAATCACATACTTTCCCGCAAGTGCAGTAAGTACTACCAGCTGTGACAGTCTTGCTTTGGCAGTGGAACCAGTGCAGAACAAGGCCGACACATCTGAAACCAGCTGTACTGAAAAACCACAAGCAATTTAAGTCCGTCTGCCTTCTCAGGGGCTTCTTTGTCTCTGTCTGTGTCTCTGCTCTGTCCCTAAAACTTGCCAGCCATGTTGTTTTGACAGAGTTCAGAGTTTCAGAAGTTTCAAGGGGGGGAAAAAATCCGCTGATTCAGGAAACTGCGTTTCAGGAAAATGATAAGGAGGTCTTTGTCAAACTGGCCCGAGTCAGGAAATTTAAAGAGACAGAGTTTGCATCTACCCGTCTGCTCTGCTTGTACGACAGCTTAAAGCAAAGAAAAAGATGCGTGTATACTTAAAACATACAATGCCCATAAATTTGCATTTGTACTTAAAAGCACAGAATTCTCCACACAAACGTAGAGGGATATGGGGAAGAGTGCTGCCTGAGATCTTGAGATTTTATCAGATTAAATCTGGGAAGGTCACAAAACTTACAAATTACTTCATTAATCTCTAATTACATACCTTACCCCAACAGGAAAACCAGTAACAGCTATACCGCACCACACTGCCTTAAGTGCTGTAAATGCCACATACCTTACTGAATACTTTCCAGCAGTGTTTCAGAGATTTTAACAAGTTTTAAGGGGGATAATTTTTTGATTCTGCTATGCCAAAGCCCAGGTAAGAAAATTAACATAAACCTACTGTACCTGATTGAGAGATGTTGTAGAAAAAAATTAATCAGTGTTAAAAAAAATAAAATTAAAAAAATCACAATTGGCTTAGAGTAGTTTACATAAGAAGTAAAAATGCTGTGACATTCAAGTCTGGTGTTCCCAGCCCATTCAGGATTAAAAGCAAGTACTGAACATCACATTGAGAGGCCTGCTTCTCCCCTATCACTTTCAACAAAAGCCCAATTCATGTTTCCGTCCCTGCAGAAATGCAAGATATAAATCCTAATATTCTTTAAAATTTCAAGCGCCTTGTCGAGGACTGGTATTTCTTTCTTGCAGCTCACATAGGTATGCATTTTAGAGAGTATCCATAGAGCAAAGGATGACATTTTTTACAGGAATAGATTTTACACTAACAACAAATTTTTCAGAATTTAAAAAAAAAGAATTAGATTAAGTAATTGTCTAGAGATGGATTTTTGAAAATACTGCAATCAGTGCATCGCACATCTATCACAGGATTTTCCAGCAGACAGAGACATCCCCCCTTTAATATATATTGGGCAGCATGTAAGAAAGGCCAAAACCCACAGCAGTCTGTCTACCTGTGGTGACAGGTTTTCGTACAGAGCCTACATGTGCACACAAGCACTGTGAACATGTTTAGCAGCTTTCAGGCTTTTGTTTCACACTGGGGATGGTCGCATTTCCCCCAAGCAGTAAAGCCATTAAGTGAGCTATTCAGAGACTCCCTATCAAGAGCAAACAACACTTCAATGCAGCATGACGTGATATATTTTGTATACACATACTTTGGAGGGAAACTATTTTAAGTACAGTTTAACACACAAATAGACGGACTGTGATCTCTCCCTACGCAATGCACCTGTGATGTCATGCTGACATACTAAGAGTAATGCATTATACAGACCTACTTCAGTAATCAGAGAGGTAAACACCTAAAAAGAATTTCAACTCACAGTACTTAAAAGTGATGAAAAACTATTCAAGTCACCTGTGTCATACCAAACAGCTTCATGATTTTAAGAACTGTTCAGGCTGTTCATTCCTAGATGAGCCACGTATTCAACAAGGAAGCAGGAACTTCCTCCATTTTCAGAGGGTAAACAAATCCCCTTCATGGTGTTTGTATTCATCCCTTTATGATATATGTATATCAACTTGTGAATCTACTTGTAGTCAAGTTTCCTATACCAAATATAATCTTGATGCTGTTCTTACTTTACAACTGAAGCTCTCACCAGCAGTGGAATGGGGAAGTGTGATCAAAGGATGCTAAAATTCATCTCCATCCTCCCCTTCTTGATAAGACAGACTGAGGACAGCTCAGACTTATGCCGTTCAAAGAGCTGCACTGGATGGTCTGGGATACTAAGTGGTGTTTTCAGGTGGGATAGGTATAGCAGGTTATGAAAAGAATAGACAAATTCTTTAAGGTATCTTGTGTATTAGCCGAACATCAGCCCTGCAACAGCGGCAATCAATTGTGCATCCTTTTAGTAAACATAAGCTAAAAGGAAATTAGAAACTTGGGCTCTTTACACACTTAAAAATCACCTTTTTTTAACTCTAGGGCAAAAGGTGGTTTTGTTTTAATGATTTACTGGTTTACCTCAAACTAAAAACTAATAAAATATATTTCCTCCTAAATGGAAAAGGTCTTTAGCAGGTCTTTGGAGAGTCCAAAGAAGAATAGTCATAACAATAATAAG
This sequence comes from Falcunculus frontatus, assembly GCA_013398115.1. Lineage (NCBI taxonomy): Eukaryota > Metazoa > Chordata > Aves > Passeriformes > Falcunculus > Falcunculus frontatus. The sequence goes on from VZRV01003465.1 coordinate 101,661, forward strand.
CTGCTATCACTGAATTAGCTCTACTATTTGCATTACATTCTAATGCAAGCTTATTTTTCCATGAGCACAAAAATGACACTCATCCATTTTTCAAAATTTAAAAGAAAACAAAATCAGTCAAGCAGCAAAGAAAGAGCTGGGAGAGGACGATTAGAGATATCCAGCATCAACACAGGAGGAATACCTTTTGCATATAATTTCGTGTACAAGTACACAGCCAATCTAAATCCCTACTACAGTTTACTACAATTAGAACTGACTAAACATACGATTCACCTTTTAAGTTAATATTTTGACTTCCATTTTTTCTGAAATTTATATTTTATAAAAATTAAAATCAATAGAAAATTATTCCAAAAATTACAGTACAATGTGCAATACCCTATATGTCAGCTCACCTCACTATAATTTCCTGAGAAGGGCAAAACGTATTCATGCACACTTCTCTGAACAAAAAACTGAATCTCAGTTTGTCCTACTTCAATTAAGGGGTGCTTATCAATTACTTTTTTACATTCAGATGCTTAAAAAAAATTACAGGAGAGGAACTTCAGAGAAGAATTAAACTGAAGAATCAATATTTTTCTTGACAAAAAGTTTTGAATCATTAATCCAATCAAATATGATTCAAATGCACTATCATGTGACTTAGCCACTTGCAAAATTAATCCTGTGATTTCCAGAGATGGTTGGATGGTTTGAAGTGAAAACTACAGGCTTTTTTTTCCCAGCAATTGCATGATTTATACAAATTGCAGATCATTAATGTATTTTTTATAATCTGAAAGGAAGGAATAAATTTATGGTACAATTTACCAGTTTGACTAACCCAGAGTATAATCAACAGCAGTGACTATAAAAATGCGATAGCTGCCTTTGGTACTCAGATAATATTCAGTATTAGAAAATCATATTATTCCTTCTAAGGAAAATAACTATAATCATCACAAATTGGAAAACAACAGTACTATTCACTGCTTCTCTAAGGGGCAGATTCATATTGAAATCACCAACCAATCTACCTTCAGGTTTACCTTGAGTTTCTTTGGAAGTAATTATCCTTCTCTCCCAGAGGAGTGAGCATCCAAGGCAGTATAGGATGCTTTGGGGCTATCTCTTCTTCAACGTGACCCAGACATACAATGCTCCAGACATGTCAGCAGGGCTATAGAATGGGCAGCTCAAAATGAGGCACGTGAACAGCAGCCATAGAATGCTGCAAATCTACAATTTGGATTTCTTTTTTTTATGTTAATATGTATATACTTCGATTGTTCCTTCACAGTTATATGAAAAAAAAAACCCAAAGATTTTTCTTCCTAACTATATATTTGCACCTCTACAGGTTTTCAGGAAGAAACATGTGCTTTTGCCCAAGAACACACGCCATTAGTTTTGGGAGATGGGTTTTTTTTGTTTTGTTTGAGGTTTTTTGGTTTTTTTGGTTGGGTTGTTTGGGTTTTTTTAGAATCATAAACTAATTTAGACTGGAAGGAAACTCTGGAGGTTATGTGATCCTAAAAGCTGGGATACTTTTCAGCAGCTCGCTCAGTGTCTTTTCTGGTTGAATTTTCCTAGAAATGATTTTGTTATGGTTTTGGTTTTTTCTTTATTTTAAAATTATACCAATAACACAATTTTTTACCTAACCTTTTAAGAATTAAAATCCACTATAAGAAAAATAAACTTTTGAAAAATTTGTCCATAAAGAGATAGCATAAGCAGGATCAGAGACCAGGAGCTTGCAGTTCAATCCACTGTTACCTAACCAGTGTTTCTGCTGCCTTTTAAACAGACTTCATCTTCAAATTAGTCTTACCTGCTCAGCAAAGTAACCCTATGTACTCCTTTCCAAGTAAGGAATGAACTTACAAAACACTGTGTGGGCTAATACTAAAGTTTTTATCGCCTCAGAAGGGAATCTTTATCACCATACCATGCCGAGTTCTTGCTCAGTTTTTAATCTGTTAGAATTTTCCCATATTTTGTCCAAAACTCTCTCCTAAATCAAAAGTATATATAAACATCTTCCTTCCTAGTACTTTTCTAGTTTCTTGCCATGTAGAATGTTTAAAAAAGCATACCTTGCCATTAGAAAGGCCCTTCCAGTTTTTCTTCATGATCACCCCATTATAATTCTGAGTAAATAGCTTTTACCATGTCTTTACTTCTAAACCAGAAATCTTATTCCACCTTTTCAAAAGGAAGAGTAAAATATTTGAGTACCTGTGCAGAGAAGGTTTAAGAGATATTTTAGATTTTAGATGAGTGTCATTGGTTGTTTATTACAAATAAATTTCTTTCACTTCCTGTTTAACCTCCAAAATCATCTTATTCAAAGCAAGCATTGCTGCAGATGCAAATTGTGCTAGTATATAATGGGGACAGCAAAGGAAATATTTTCCTGAAATATCTGACCAACCCTAGCAATACCCACAATTTACTTACACACAGTCTACATAAACAGTTATGCTGGATTTAGCTCGTGTTTAGCACCACTTGATAAAAACTGTTACCAATGTGGTTTACATAAATTACAATGTAGTCTGCTCCATATGGAAACCATATTTTAGCAGCAACCAGTGTTTAATAATGAACACTCTGCCCTGCTCTCACACAGGCAGGCTCTTTTTTGCCTCTCTCTGGCTATGCAATTCCTGTGATTTAATAAGATATTTAGCTCATGAAACAGGCAATTTGAATATTCACACTGCAGTTAAAAAGGGATTAATTTTATCCCAGGCCATACTGGTAACAAGATGACTGGCCTCTTTGGAATTTAGCGGACTCAATTATCCTCATCTATAAGTTTTTTCAAACATAGTCTGATAACAACAATTCACTACATGAACATCATTAATGATCTAAGTTATTAATGACTTTTAATTGTTTACTTTATGATAAGTCTCTTTACTTTAGCTCCTGTCATATAAAATTAATTAACCAACTGGTCACAAAGAAATACAATCACAAAGTGGTCTAATATTTTCTCATAACTTTGTGTACCTCTGTAACATTTCAGTATTACTGTTTAAAAATTATGTCATCTTCTACATTTCATTAGACGTGATATAAGGTATACAATAAGCAGAAAACATGGAGAACTATATACTAATGATAGGCATAAATTCCTTCCTGCAGATTTCAAGCTTACTTAGACTTCCCTACTAAGCTAAGGCAAAAGAGATAATTTTTCTATCAGGTCTGTAAAATTTTAGGCTGAAATTCTGATCCTTTTGAAGTTCATGGCAATTTTCTTATTTTTCTGTGCCCAGATCTAACCTTCAAGTTTATAAAGTGTTTAATATATCAGTTAGCAGGAAGAAAAAGCAAGTTCTAACAAAAGCACTTCCAGAAAAATAAAAATTATTACAGCAAGACCAGGCCTACCCCATTCCTCTGTTCTTTATTTAAATCTTTAAGATATAAGAAAAAAGCTTAAAGATTTTACCTTAATAAGCTAGTCAGAGAACTGTAATGAAAACCATGAACTAAGAAAAACAACTCTAAAAAGGAAATGAAAAAAAAATGCTCTTACAAGGTAATGCTTACCAACTTAGATGAGATCTTCTCAGAAAATTAGAATGAATTTAATAGAAAATTAAAACATTGCTGAAGTTTTAAACTTAGTCTTTCTATATATAAATACCTATATCATAATTCCTACCTATGACACAATTCCATACAACTCAGAAAGCCTCTATTAAGGATACAATTTTTTATAGTTCACATACAATGTAAACTTCCAAACATCTGGTGAACTTCAAGGCAGAGCTTTCCATCTCCCCAGAGAGTTATCAGTTGAACTACAACGTTATCAGCTTTCGCACACGTCTCAGTGAGATGCAATCTACTTGCCTGAGAACACGAAGGAGAGCCAAGAATTCCTGTTCCAATTCCAAAATTGTGGACTCTCTAAGATTTCTGGTAAAGTCAAGAACTCCCAGCTGCCTCACTTCCACAGACTCCAGAAACAGGGATATTTTTATGCCTACTTTCCTGACCAAGAAGGATTAATTACTGAATTACTGGCCACTATATAAGTACTTATACAAAATTATTTGACTGGTAGGGCTTACTTCACACCACCTGAACACAGACACCTTAATATGAAGTGGAAGATTTTGAAGTACAAATGACAGGTAACACTGACATATGACCCAACACCTCTCCTAAGTGCAGATAGGGTGATGCTGTTTATGAAAACAAAGCAGACTTTCAGTTGCCCAAACATTACAGTAGTGCCTTAGTAGTTTATAATAACATAATTCAGAGACAGCAGTTCTCTCCCAACTAACTGATGCATCAAAACCAGAATTCAGTAAATTCAGTGTGAACAGTTACCTGCCATCAGGTGCACAGAATATTTTGATGTGTTCTCCAAAGACTGGGACAACCAGAGTTGTTTGGCCACTTCCCGAAGACTGAGCTGTTTCACAAATCTAATGAGCTACTAGAGAATACCTGGAGGGTGCAGAATCCAGGTACTACTTAAAACCCGCCTTCTGACATGACTTTTATCTATCAAAGACCAACAGCTTACCTAAAGACTATCTGTGTCATCAGCCTCATGTTTCAAGAGTCATTAAGAAATCTGCACCTCAGTAAGGCAGAAGAGAGTTGGTAAATACCAACAGCAGCGTTTATCGTGAAAAATGTAGGGAGGAATGGCAAGAAAAGTGCTGACAGCTTGAAGACAATGAAATTATTCTTTAAGGGCACTTTTCACAATTTCTTATAGAAGAAATGAGAAATCTCATTAACGGGAAAAAGTATTATATCAACAAATTACAATTAGACAGCATGAATCACTCAAAGTTTGAAAATGCTGCAAAAACAAACACAATCTACAGATTGAGAGTTCAAGGCATATGAAGTAGAAGTTGGAGGTTATTAACCAAAGTCTGATTAAGGAAGTTCAAGTTTCACAGATTTAGAAAACTCAGAGATCAGTGAGAGAGAACAGCCAGAAACCAAATGGTACTACTCATTCTTACAGATACTTTTACTTGAAAAATTTGTTACATGTGTGACAAAAAGTCATATAAACAGCATTGGAATGGGTTTATAATCAAAATATAACAAGTAGCAAACGATCTTCACACTATAAAACCATCTGCAAGTCATCTGTATCTAAAGCTAAACGGCTCTAAATTCTTTGATTGAGCAAACGAAAGAACCCATCCTGTGAAATTTCTAAGAATTTCTCATCCCAAAATTTCACAAACTTTTGGGTCCTGTTTTAATAGTGCTTTGAATCCAGCTATTCATAATATGCTGAGATTCCTGGCATTCAGGTACAAGTATACTTAGCATGGGTAGTTTACATGGACAGTTTCGGCAAATGTCTCAAAAACCATTTAGTGTTCCAGCTGACAACCTCATGACTGATTCTGCTTCATCAAAACAGGTGTAATCACTGATACTGATTACCTATCTTTCAGATAGCAATCCGAATTCTTGGAGAACCTTGGAGGTTTCTATTCACAGAGAATACATATCTAATATCAATAAACAGTCATATTTTTCCTTGTGTAGCCATCACAAAATTCTGAATAAAATCATATGTTGTTTTCATGGATAATTATGTACAGTTTGGGTCAGATCTATTTAACACAGAAAAACTGGCAGACCTCTAATTGTTATAGTGTGAGTCTGTTACTACTGGCACAAAATTTAAGTATGTTCATACTTTTCTAACTTCTAATTTCAGTGTTCTGCTACTAATTACTAATGTCAAAACCAGAACAAAAGCTCACTGCTTGGCTCATTGACTTCTGCACACAGATGTCAAACACACAGAGTTCATTAATGATTTCAAGGTGACGAAAACCAAAGAGATGGCCAAAACCGTGGTGTTGATTATTGGTTTTTTTCAGATTAGCATGTTCATGACTGAAGAAAGTACAGTTAGAAACCAAAATCTTAATTGGGCATGCATTACAATTCCTTTTACATTTACATACAGTATCAAGGAAAAATCCAGGAGAGTCTAGAACAGTCAGGGATGTAAAAAGCCTTGAATATAAACCAATGTTTTGATGAATTGCATGGCACCAAGTGGTTACCATAAAACAAAGTCTAGAACTCAAGATAGATAGAAATAATGTGTTCCGTATGTGTAATCTTCTAAACCAGAAGATACAGACATCTGTCTACTTCTGTTTAAAATGTCTAATTTGGTCAATTTTTAAAAATTGCAAAGGGGTGACAATGAGTAGTTATCTGTGTGAGAGATGTAAAACTAATATAGGAGGGAACTTAAAATGTGCATAAGCATTTACCGAACATTACAGAGTGGGCAACCACAATGATGATCTCCCTTTTTAATCAGCACAATGGTTTGTTACATTAGAAAACTGTATTTTAACGAAATGTCAAGCCTGCAGATTTAAGTCCATTCTAACACTAGTACTTAGTTACTCTATCGTAACACAATTCTTTCAAGCCAATAAAATAGTAATTATTATGTTCCAATTTCTACATACTCATTAACATTTGCCTAGGAAATGGGGTAAATGTACAGTTGTTTTATGTAGTCCTGAATTGCACTGTTTTTGCAGAAGCTGAGATTAATGGTTAGGGTAACAGAAATGTGAAAATCTTAACATGAACTCAACCCATAAGAGGAAGAACCATCACAGGCTCTCACTCCTGCTTCCACAGGGTTTTTTTCAGTTTCTCCTAGCCAGTTTTGTAAGCTTACATTCACATGTGCTGTTGTGTTTTCTCCTCATATTATAATGCAGAAGGTCCACAGAAACACAGGAAAGCAGATACGCAGTGATGTCAAACTCACAATTAAAATGGGGTGGGATAGTTTTCATATCCAGCACCCTTCAGTTCCACAAATCTGTGGCAGTACATGAAAGGAGAGCAGGTAAATCACTTACAGATGTATGAGGCTGTTCCCTTTACAGTACCTCCTAAAATTATTCTGTTCAATACTGAACAGTCTAATCCTCCGAAGCACAGAAGCATTAGAAAATACCAAGAATTAATTGTTACCTATATTACTCTGAAAGAAATGTGGGACCTCAGAAGTCAGCTACCAAAACTATGGCTCATGTATGCTTGCATACTATGAAGGGCATTTTCTGAAATTCTCCATGTTACTCTCCTGATTCACATTCCCTGACCTACTTTTTACTTGACTAGAGTAAAGCTACTGCAGCTGCATTCTCACCAGCTACACGAAGTCCACTGGCAGACAGCAGCCATTTTCTGACCTTGCATTGTTTTTACCCCATATTATTGGTCAATATTCCCACCATTAGGAGATTTATTCACAGGTGTCACTGCAGAACTTGGGAGTTACATGCACCGTAACATCTGAAATCCCATTTTACCTGTGATAAATCCAAAGTCAGTTGGTAACTTCTGTGTTTCAGCTAGCTACCTATAAATCATAACCATGTCCAGCACCTCCAGGTAGGATCAACCATTCTATATGCACTTCACAGATGGCTTTTAGGACAATTTATCTCTCTGGCAAGCTTTCAAAAACTACTGCACAACTCATACAGAGTTACTCTGACTTTTCAGGAAGGGTCAGTAGTACAGGTGGTCTATTCATGTGCACTAATCCCAACACGTCCCACAGGCACTGTCCTTCCTCACTTTGCAGAGACTGTCTGCTCTGTGCATGTGCAGTAGGCCTGGCATTTCTTGGAAGCATGAGACTCATTGAGCATGTGCTGCAGAGGATGTGAAGACATTTTTATGTCCAGGAAATCCTACACAAAAAATACAATGGGCATAGTTACACACCACATCAGCCTTTCAACAAGGTAATCAGAAATCAGCTCGCTTGCTGATGGATTATTTGTCCTCTTGATGAGAATTACGTAGAATAAACAGGACTAGCTACAGTAACTGAGTGGTTACCCACATGATAATGATACCTTTGTTCTATTGAAAAGCACCTCCTTGGGAGATCTTTTCCATGTGAAACAATCCAGTGCTACAATTTCTGTTGATTGCAACAACCTGAAAAGCAACTTTAAATATTTCTAAACATCCTTGTTAATTCTTAGCATATTAAAAAGTATTTTCAGATGAGCAAAATTCTAAAACATTTAAGCAAATACTACTAGATGTTTTAATCTGTGCGGTATTTTGATGTCATTAACTGCTGTACTGCTGGCATTCTGTTCCACAGAAAATATCCTGTAAATCAAAATAAATATTTTTAAATTGCAGCCTTTTATAAAAAAAACACACTGCTATTCTGTAATTTTTTCCCCCCCCACAAACAGAAAGAGATTCAATGCAGATACTTACAAATTAACTTTTGAACACTTCAATAACCATGACTACAATTATTCTCTTTGTCAATGTCTCTGGCTGGGTAGTAGGAAGAGACACATTCTTTCCCACTCCACACGGTATGAAAAACTCCTTCAGCAATCCTTCCTTCAAGTGCGGAAGCTCATTTGGGGAATTCAGTACATTTAGAGAGTGGCTACACGGAAGCTGATGACGCCTCAGCCGTAATAAGCAGTGAACCTCTATATGCTTGAAGATGTTAACATATATACAGCTCCTCCCACAACTGCCTTTACCAGGCTATTTTTTACCCGTTCTTCTCAGATGGGCTGGGGCTAGAACATCAGGATGAATATTGTTCCAGAAAACTATCCATAGATACTGCCTTGAAGACTGAGCCTTAGATCTAAGAAAGTGATGGAATTAGGAAATCCACCCACACTGTAAAAACACCAAACCTTTGTCTAACATACATAAAATAATACCTGTAAACCCAATTGCATTCAGCTTCATAGCAACATCCTGCTTCTTTTTTAAGCACAGTGATAGTTCTTAGTGAAATTCAAAGATGTGGGAGAAAGAAAAATAGAGAACTTGCCCATATTTGCCAAGTATTCCCCCACCATAAGCAAACACTAAAAGCAACATGTTGCTTAGCAACATTTAGCATTTGGCTTAAACCTGCTTATTGCAGTTAAGATTTATCTTAATTGTTTCATAAGCCAAAATAAACACTGACCCCCAGTCAGAGCACTGTTTTCACAGTTTGTTAGCAGAAGTGCATTGATCACTTCTACATTGTATGACACTTTCAGCATGGCAGTTTTAACTTTTCTGTTCTGCTTCTCTGGTCATTTCTATAAAACAAGTTCTGATTAAAAGCAAGTGGGCACACAGGCCAGGACATCAGACCTATGTGCAGAAATATGTGAATCTGAAAATTGAAGAGATTAGTTATCATTGTTCAGACACTCAAATACCAAAATGAAAAAGAGCAAGCTGTTCATAAATAAATTCTGTTAAAAGTTACTAGTGATGACAATGATAAGGAAATATTATGACTTAGGTAATGTTTCCTACTTTCTCCTCAGGTGCTTTAAAGAGGAAAGAAAAGGGAGTAGATTCTGTTAAGGTCCTAAGACCTCTTGTAGAAACATTTCTTGAAGTGAGAACTCAGTAATTGGAATAAACACTTTGAAATTAGGCAATCAGCATGACTGAAATGTTTTCTTAACATTCCCTCCCATTTCTAAGCCGTTCCTTAGCTGTCTTGATGCATCTGAAACAAAACCAAGATGCCTCTTCGATTCTCAATAGTGGAAATAAACGACTGAAGTAAATTACAGCTCACTAAATACTATATCCCTCTGCATAAACATCACTTCCGTCATCACTTCAGTGATGGGTGCACAGCTGGGCAAGGGGCAGAAAGAAAACTGTACCACTATTATTCCTTAATCTGGGTAGTACCTGGATAGTAGCACACAAGGCACTAAAACCTCACAGAACCTACCCAGAGAGAATCCTGGCCTCATATTGAGATATACTGCATGAGCACAAAGGAAGCACAGTCTCTGGTCCCAGCCAGGAAGAGAGAAAACCTCAGTCAAGGAGCAAAACAGATATTATAAATCTTCAGGAACATAGGCAGCACTACTGTGCTGAATACTGTTTGCCCTCTTGTGCTGTTTTCCTAGATCAGACTTATTTTGATTTTTTTTCTTTTAAATTTGTTGGGGCTTTTGCCATAAAACAGTGGCCAACAGGGTAACAAATAATGGTACAGCAATGGAATGAACAATGACATCACGTAAGAAAGAAGCAAGGATGGCATAAAAGTGAGCAGGAAATAAGGAGAAGATCAATTAAAAGAGAAAAAGTGAGCGGGAAAAATGAGCACTGGAAGTCTGATATAGTCTGCCATTCCAGACAACCAGCAACAGAGTTTAAAAAGGATCTCTATTTCACTGCAAAAACACAAAGGGATATCATGGGCAGGGAAATGTGCAGTCCACTATCTGCATGGCTTAAAGTAGGCACCTCCAGAGAAAAACTGCTCCAAGTTTTCTCTGGGTATGGAGCCATGTCTTCTTCATCCTCCACCGTTCAGAAATACAAACATACCCTACTAAGTGCTCTGGAGAGATGTTCACATGAAATTACTCTTCCTCATACAGTTAAATATATATTTAACTTGGGATTTACAGGGGTTTCTTTTGCTTGTTTCCACCACAAAGAGTAATACTGAAATGATTTATTTTTCTAGAAATGTAAGGATTAGGATCATATGTCATGAGGCAAACAGTCATTGAAAACAAGTGGATTGTAAGAGCACTTCACAGCATCATTAGTAACACTTTAGTAGAACTATGGACCAGAGGAAAAGTTGAAAGAAACGCTTCCACTAAATAGTGTAAATGCTGTTATTTATGAACTGTCCAAGCATCACAATAATTCTTAGGGAGGACCATGTCCCTCAATATTACATATTTCAAAATTCTCTTTAACAAAACTAGATGTGTATATATTAATAGATTTTTATGAAAAAAAGTTACTCGAAATGCTTCTGAACATTCTCTCTGTCTGTTTGTGTCTCCTTTGTGTTTACTTTCTGAGGACTGTTTTCTGACATGAAGGTTTGCAGAAACAACAAACCGAACGTTTAGTGGCAGCTTTCTAGGAACAATTTCCAAGAATGTAGGAATCTACAATGAACCATTGCAGGACAAATATTAAGTCGTGAAAAAATGTGATTGTGTACAGGTTATTAAGTTTCCAAAGTATAGCAGCTCTGTGCATACCCTGAGGAGCCTTTTTCACACAAGTCTGTTTAAGTTTCCCTATTTACACTGTCTAGATACATCACAAAGAATATTCCTATGATTTCAGCCAAATAAATACTGAAGAAATAAGAATAAACTCTATGTAAAAAGAGTAATGCCCTTTCTCCCAAAGAGTCACAGAATCATGGAATTGTTAGGACCTCTGGAGATCACCTAGTCTGACCCTAGGCAGGGTCACCTAAAGTAGGTGACCCAGGAACACATCCAGGTGGGTTTTGAATGCCTCCAAGAGGGGGAGACAGCACAGCCTCCCCAGGCAGCCTGTTCCAGTGCTCTGCCACCTTCCAAGTAAAGAAGTTCTGTGTCAGGTTGAGGTGAAACTTCCTGTGTTTTAGTTCATGGCCATCACTCCTCATCCTGCTGTTGGGCAGCACTGAAAAGAGTCTGGCCCCATCCTCCTGACACCCACCTTTGAGGTATTTCTATGTATTGATGAGATCCCCTCTCTGTGTTCTCCTCTCCAGACTAAACAGGCCCAGCTCCTGCAGTCTCTCCTCATAAGAGAGGTGCTCCAGACCCCTGATCATCCTTGTGGCGCTCCACCGGACCCTCTCCAGTAGCTCCTTGTCTCTCTTGTGCTGAGGAGCCCAGACCTGGACACAGCACTCCAGGAGTGGCCTCACTAGGGCCGAGTAGAGGGGGAGGATCACCTCCCTCGACCTGCTGGCCACACTCTTCCCAATGCACCCCAGGATGACATTGGCCCTCCTGGCCACAGGGGCACTGACGGCTCATGGACAGCTTGTGGTCCACCAAGAGTCCCAGGGCCTTCTCCACAGGGCTGCTCTGTNCCATGACACTTTTCACAATTGCCGTATATATTCATAACACTGAAATGCTGATATATCTTGCTAAGACTGTGTAATTTCCCCTAATGCGCAGAGAGGATTAGTGTAAATTTTAAGAGAACTCTGATCTGCCTAAAGCACTATTAGATTTTTTTTTTATTTTACTAGTTTTTGCAAGTTGAGTAGTTCAGGCCTATAGAGTTACTGTAAGGAGGCACAAGATTGTTATGAATATAGAATGAGGACCCCTATCTTTATAGAGAACAGACAACATCTTGGTTAATTTAAAGATCTCCTGCCAAAATGAACTCCTGCCATGATTTCAAACAGTAGTCTCAAGAAGGACTATTTATTGAGAGACTTGAACCTAGTTTCCAGGTCGCATCATTCTTGCTTAGGTAAGGATCCCATTGTTTCAACTGAAATCTGCAACATAGGGTTTGTCATAGAGCTTCAGGATTTGCCCTATTTATTTAGATCTGAAAACTATCTTTACCCTTCAAATACCCTGTGTAGCTGTACTGCAAATCAGACTGGAATACAAAATGTGTAATGACATCAAAACTGGAAGGCTGTCTTAAATCCAAAACAGAAATGGTATGCATGGATTAGTTGTGAAAAAGAGAGTTTACTTTTCAACTACTTTTAAAGGGGTAAATAGGATATTAATGGGGCATTTCCTTTGAATTATGTGAAGAATATGAATCCATAGTGTATAAGTCCCTGGCAAAGACCCCTGTAGATTTGGCCATTGCTCAAATGTTTAGGCTTTTCATGCAAAATACTGTTATAAATTTTGTAAAGAGTGTTTTCAGAGCTTTGCCTTCTCGACTGTGTAACCAAGGCTTTTTTTATGCTTGAACTGCTAAAATGCTTGCTTGTCTGTCTGCTTCACAGTAAAAAAAAAAAAGAAAACTACATATGTGTTCTTAACTGCATGCTAGTCTCTCAACTGTTCTTAAGCCGTAAAAGTAAAGTTTTGAAATAGTAGTCTCATATCAAAAACTCTCAAGGACCTTTTAAACTAATAGATGACAGATGATTAATTTCTCTTTTTATTTAAAAATTTAATTTAAATTCTGGGTTTAAAGTTAGATTTAAAATCATATGGTCTAAGCAAATCAGTTATATAGAGAAACATTTGTGTGTAAGTTTTGAAACCTAGTAGCTCCACTAAAGTTTTCTTTTGTCCTCATTTTGATAGTATCAAGATTTGACACCAAATCTTTGACACTGAAGTTAGAGATCAAGAGAAGTAAAAAAAAAAAAGGTTTAAAAATATGGTGTTACTTAATAATTCTAGCTGGACAGAAAGATTGTTAACAACAAAGAATTAACAGGAACAAGCACAGAAAGGCTAACCAATTTGTTTCTGTCCTTCCTCCTTCACATACAATTTTTCTACTTCCTTTCACTGGCATTTTCCATACATGAAAATACATACCTGGCATGTAGCATGCTCCTATTGTCAGAGGTTTGCTGGTAAGCAATTTCTCCCATACGTTACATGAATACATATTTGCTCAAAATTATTATCCCTAGAAATAGCCAGTACAAAACAAAGCCCTGATTTTATATATTTCTGCAGAACTTCCTGCTACCTTACTGTACAAATCTGGACAAAACAGAAATCTGTAGAAAATACTCTATTATAGAAGTGTTTCCTAGCCATATTCAGAAAAAAATCAATCACAGAAACTCACTCTTTTTCATTCCTTTTTTTCTCCTTTTATTAATTCCTTTTTCCCCACCTTGTTTTATGATTTTCTTAGATATGAATTGCTTGACTCCATATATTTCAACACAATTCTTGAAGACTTTTGGAAAATTTTGGCAAATATAACAAAAAACTTAATCCACTTTATAATTCTATCAAAGACTAAACTTTTCCTTATATCCTCTCTCATTTCCCCATACCCACCAGATTTTATAAGATGTCATACACAGTTTTGTGATAGCATTGCATTACTATCCTGTTTAATATAGTATTCAAAAAGAAAGGAAAAAACCCCTCACAAAACAAGGGAAAGCCTTTTGAAACTTCTAAGTTTCTACCCTTTAATTAAAATTGAATCACTTGGTCTGTGAGCTTAGTAGTGTTCTCAGTTCTCTGGGAGATTATAACTGGTAGCTCGTTAGACTGTTTTTCACGTTAATTTACTGAAAAGGGTGATATATTTATAATACAGCTTGTAATGCTATAAAATGGCTCATCAATCTGTTTTATTCATGTAAAGTCCACATAAGGCCACTGGTCTGTTACTGGCAATAAACCTTTGGTGCATTTTCAAAAGACCTGCGTATTACATAGTGATTTATAGACCCTGTCCTAACACCATACCAACAAGGAAAGGCATAACCTGGTCGACAGTACTGAACAGCTTAAGTACATCACGTGACTGTGACACACACGAAGAGAAGAATACCTTGTTCTTAAATATAACACGGGTTTCAGAAGACCCGGCAACATCCAGTGCACTACCAGTTTTATATTTGTATCACTGCTGTTCCAGAAAAATTAAATACAGTACCTGATCCTTTTATCTCTATGTTGTGATACTTGAATTATATGCTGTTCTTACTCCATTGCCTATCATACCCACCTTGTGAATCCATATCACCATAAAGAAATTTTTTATCTGGGAATCATTTATTTCTCTGAATACTACACCACACTCAATATTTTGTCTTTGAATAATAAAGAAACCCACAGGTTTCTAAGTATTTTTTCTTCAACCTGGAAACAGGTTGAAAATAGCAAAATTTAATTATTCTATAGCCTAAAAGTATTACAAATAATTTTATCTTCCTTTTTTTTTTGTTACCGTAAAAATAGATTTTTGTAAATGTTAGTTTTCAACACAGCAAAATAAATTTAAAAACAATAGCACTAAAGAGGGCATAAGGAATAGAAAAGGTACCTCTCCAGTTTAATTATGCTCTTTATAACAAATAGAAACACTTTAAGGAGGGGAAAGCATAGGTTCCGCTTCAATATTAATCATCTTCCTGGTGACAGGAAGTAATTTAGTATAAAAGAGCTCTTAAAAATTTCCTTTAAGATTGGATGGTTTTCCAAATGCCACATAAAGAGTTGAAATGACATAGTCTGTAAGACAACTAATTTAAAAAGTTTCATTTGTACCTTTCTCTCAAAAGTCTAGGCAATTAGATAATTTTCAGTCAATTTCAAATTGTTTGCAGTGCTTTTCTTTGCAGTTATTGAGTGAAAAAAGGGAAACTAATTATAAGTAGGAAGTATAAACACGCAAAAACCACTATAAAAAGCACAAAGGAAACAATAACAAAAGAAGAAAACTATTTTCGGCCAATATATTTTCATTACTGCAATAGCTAGGGTTTGATAGACCAACGAAATATTTCTAATGATGATGAGGCCCTATGTCTCTCTGAAGCAAGGGGGTTTTTTCTGTGTAAGTATCACATTTTTTGAATGAAGAGCCATACTAATATGGTATTATGCTTACAAAATGTTAGATAGCATTTCCCAAAATTTGGGGGGCTTTCAGGAAAGTGTTCAACATTATATGAATTGTCAAAACTCACAAGTTTCAAAAGCTATTTTGTCTAGCACAACTTAAAAAAAGCTGTAGTATGCTGTGATCCTTAAGGGACTTCTATTACCAATCTGCTTCATCTTTTTCCAACAGGACAAAACTACTCTAATTTGGTGATATAGTGCTTCCATATCACATAAGTGACAGACTTCAGCAGAAACATAGACAGATTTAGATAGTTTATAGTTTATATTACAAAGCAGAATGAATATCTATTTGGATCAACACTCTTCCTCGGAAAGCTACATACAATATGGAATGTACTTTCAAGTTAAAATAATAACTAAATAATGGTCATAATGAAAATAAGCAACTCTTTTACAGCAAAGCAATTCTCTAAAAACCTATCACTATAACCTCTGTACACTCCTTTCTTCATTTATCCTTTTGGATTTTCTTAATCTGTTAACTACATTAACTTTCTGGTTTAAGTAAAATACAAGTAAAGTATTAAAGTAAATTTATGTAAAATACTCTTACACAGTACTTTGTTCTATAAAGCACCTTAAACATAGATAGCAAATCCTGCTCAAGTTATTAAATAGTCTGAGGACCATGGACATTGTGCTTTAAGGTGGGGTTTTAAATAAAAATAGGATTAACTAAGATATCTATAGTGAGTTTTATGCTCTGTAAACTCCCACAGCAAAAAAACATTCACCAAGGATGATGGAACCTGGTGATGTGTAATATCAAAACACGGAGCTATATTAAAACTTGTCTGAAGAAGGTAACTATAGATAGATTAAGGTTTTACAGAGCTTCTCTACCTTCACAGATATCAAACCCCATATACTTGTTGGAGTTACTCAAGTTAACCTTTTGCATAGGGACAGTATTCCTTAATACTGAGTTCTGTTCATCATGGAATGAATGAGGGTGTTGGGCCCTGGGAAGAGGAATGGAAAGATGTTTAAAAGGAGGGAAATAATATCACTAAAACAGTGAAGCCTTGAAAAAGATACCACATAACTCTACTGCACTGAAATACATTGTAATAAAATGCAAAAGAATGTTTAAAGTCAACTCAAATATTTCCCAGAAGTGTGGTCATGTTTTCATACGTGCAATATGTCTGGGTCATTTTACTATACTAACACAAACAATGGCAATTCTATTAAAACATTTCTGCCTGTGATTAGTGCAAAGTGGGCTTGTTTCTCACTCTTCCCACCAGGCCCATAAAAAACAATGCCAGTGCTTTTTCTTTGTGAGAAGTGGAAATTATTGTTGCTGCTGCTGTTGTTGTTACTATCATTACTACTATTATTACTCCTGTAGTCATTATTTTCTGTTGACGGTTCTTGAATTCCTGAATGATTAACTAGAATTAATGCTTCTTGAATGTTGAAGAAGTGGAAAAAATCAAATTCTCTGTCATAGGAAATGTGGTGCAGAACTGCTACCGTGGACCTCTGGAGGGAGAGACGGGAGCTGTTTCGGCAGGCTTGGGTTTCTCTCTGTTTATGTGAAACGGACATTGGCATATCTTGCCTGGACTTTTCCTGTGGGGTTCATATGGTAGGCAGGGTGGGGAATAGATGTCTGAGCCATACCAAGGTCAGCCTGCTAGAGCTGACAGTTTCTGTCTCTGTACAAAGAAAAGAATCAATACTTTTGGACTACGGCTGTGCCCTCAGTGTAAAACAACAAACATGCAGCGTCTGACATGTTTCTAGGTGATTTGTGGCAGAACCTCTTGTCTGATCTGTATCCAGGAGCTGCTGTGTTACTGCTCTGTGCTTTTCTTCTCTCTCTCGCCCCCCCAGCTCTGTGATGTCTAATACTTTACTCAGGTACAGAGGCGTGTGTTCTACCCTACAGCTACTTGTCACTCAATAAATCACACCTACAAGCACAGTCTGCACATAGTGATCTGGGCTTTAACAAAGGATCAGAGGGACAAAGTGCAGGCAAGATACTGTAATTATAACAAAAATAAAACATTCAGGGGGTTGTAGCAAAGGCACGGGCTCCCAGGCACTAATAAAATGTTATTAGAATTGCAGTTTTGTTTCGGTCCTTTAGGTTTCATTTTTAACAGATTTTCCATCTTAGACTCTCTTGTTCATCATCCTTCCAAGTTAAAACACAAAGTTTGGGGAGATGACCTATTTTTTGTAGATTTTTTTCCCCTGGATCACAGAATAACCCTGTGTTTTACACTGGATCACTGTCACTTACAGTCAGTGCCAGTATTACAATTTTTGGGCCAGTTCTGTTAGAACAGAATTATAAATATGACCCAACAGCAAAACCAGCACCAGCAAAACAGTTACCTGAACAGAATTTGAACCAAATTAATTGGATAGTCTTGAACAAATCAAGGCTTATGCAGTATGCATTTGTTTCGTCTGACAGCAATATTTGTGTAGAAACATTTCATCAGTAAAATTTAACATACATCACACAGGTATATTTGCCTTGAAAGGAGTTTTACACCAGGTTTATTCTTCCAGCTACATTACTTCTCAGCAGTTGACCTGTTAGCCGACTCAGATATAAGTGCAATGGACAATTATTAACCATTCTGAGTATATTAAATGCACCCATTCGTGTTAATATAGCCATTTCGGTCAAACCAAACACCTTGGAATGCAGGGTGAGTAACTCAACACCATGGATTTTTCATGAAAAGAACATGGGTTAGAGGAGCCTTAAGTTTCCTTCCTATTCAGTCAGCAGCCAACAGGCCATGTTTCCTCACCCACGTACTGCAAAAGCAGTGGATCAATAATTGTGGTTTAACAACAGTTAGCCACCAATCATTGTATGAACGATTGAAATGTGTCCGCATGCAAACTGCATTTTAGATTGACTGGGTCACAAGATCAAAGCCTGTATGCTGAGTTTAGTGCTGGGGGATGAGATTTGATTGTGAAGAAGCACAGGATAAGGGGGAAGGAAAGATAATCCAAGATCAGGCAAACTCTGGAGCAAATGCTTCTAATTCATGCTGGCTTTGGAGAAGTGAGATCACCACATCTGCTCTATGCATAGCTCACCTTGGCACTTTCCCACCATTTTGGACAGTGGCAAGCTTCCACATACATCCTTTTGCTGTTCCTCATTAAATCAGCATCTCACTATTCACGGAAAGAACAAGCAGCTTTGCTTGCATATTTTAATGAACAAAGACTTATTTAAGCACAGTCATTACAAATGAAAGTCATGTTGATGAGCTTGCAAAGGGTCAGCACTTTCTGACTGGGAACAACTGACCTTCTGCCCATACCATACTTGCTGATTTCTCCCACTGAGGAAAGCAAAGGACTATCACTCTTGCTTGCCCACACACAACAGAAATGATGTCACTGTCCCAAACCACCAATATTTTCTTGAAGCACCTACTATTACTGACCTGAAGACCACCCCTGAATAAACAGAGGGGAAAAAAAATACAAACCACTCCACAGAAAACAATGTTAGAAAGTTAACAACAGTCCTAAATCTGCTAAACATTTACTGCTGGCCTGAATAACTCCAGATGGTCCAAGGAGAATATCACTTTTTGATCCTTTAACTTAATACTCAAAACCACAATTAGAGCCCTGAATGTCAAACTCCTAATGATTCCCTTACTCTTCAAAATTCTGGCTAACTGGCTACACACTGTGACCCTTTCAACAACGGATCCAATTCTTTCCTTAAGCTTTGTGAATCTGTACACAATTGGAGCTGTCTACTGGGAAACAACTGCATCTGCCATATGGTTGTCGTCCAAATAAACAAACAAAAATGATCCAAAACAAGAATTCTCACATTCTTTTTCTTTAGTTATCATAAAGTCCCATGGAAGTCATAAGTATGATACTTCACAAAGAATATACCAAAATAGCCCACATGCACTGAAGTAGATGGAACTCACTGGTTGCCAATCAAAGTCCAGTAAAGGACTTTTCTCTCTTGGTCTTCCTAACTATCAGTGTATTGCTTTTGATTTTCAGAAAGCAAACACCACATAAAAATGAAGAAGGTTTTCCATGATTTGTCCAAACCATTCATGGTCTTCCTAGGAGTTAAGCCAATTTAGAGATTGAAATGAGTAATTCTTCTCCCACATTTAAAGTCATTCATACCGATGCACCACAATCAAAATTCACCTTAAGGGGAATTTGAGGTGGTAGAGACTGGCAGCAGAAATGTGTATCACAAAATGTGCAATAAATCTACGACAGCACTTTGTACAGTGTCTCTAAATTTGCATTTTCAAAATGTGTCATTCACCGTGTATGCTGCACATTCAACTCACATTTCATACAGCAGCAGACTTTCACAATTTTCAGAAAACATATGCACAAGCACATCTCCAGCTATTTGTAACTCATGTGCTTTATGTCCAAGTAGGCTTTAATCCATAACTTTTTTCATGCACGTTGTTTTTCCACAGCATATTTTTCCTCTATAATTAGCACCAGTGATATCTGGTAGATAGTAACCCAAAACATAACATCACAGATAACTGTAAATTTGATTCCATAAAATGTCTGCATCCAAACTTATTTACACATTTTATATTGAAATTGAAAAAAAAAATTGCAATATAAAATTTTAATACAGGTTATTCTGATGTCATATATTTGGCAAATCTGCTATTCTATTTTTCTTGCTGTACTTCATTTCTACACATCCAGGCCTCAATATTGTGAAGTTTTAAAAACATATTTAACTTTATACACTTAGATAACAGTACAGATCTCAAGGCTCTATGCATTCAGATGATGAATACTCATCTATGCTAAGGACCTTAGTTTTCTGTATGAGTAAGGCTTCGCAGAAACACAAATATATGTGTGTATTTTTATTATGGGGAAAACTTAATTACTATAGATTTATTTGTATCACTTGGTAATCTCATAATGACTATGGATTTCACTTCGCTTTATTATCTACTTCAGGGATATATTATTCCACTTTTTAGAATTAGGAGAGTCACATTTCTTTTACATACTCATTTTGCCTTTATTGGATTCTATTTTATTTCATTTCATTTTAAGTTATATATTATCTCACTGTTATGTTCTTGGACAATTGCATCATAAGATGTACTTCTGCTCTGGGGCTCTGATTTCTACATGTTACCCTAATTTTTATCTCATCTTCAGTTCTCTGCTTTCTTTCCTTCTATTAATTTTGGTATCCCCTTGATCTTACTCATGTTGCTTACTGAACTTCCCTCTCCTTCTCTCTTCCCAACCCTCCTTCTCTTAAGGCGTGTGCATGCATATGTATGCCATGTCATGGAGACATACCTCCTATTATCTGGAAGTCAAAAATATTGAAAAAGAAATAATTCCTTTGTAAAAGATCTCAAAACATAAGAAAATAATGACACACATGATATGATTAACAGATTATTTGAATTTGAATGTGTTATAATAATATTCTGTGTACAAAGATATGTTACCACAGCAGATATAGAAGGTGTATTTCTTCCAAATATCACTGGCCACCTTTCATCCTGAACAAGACTTGTCATCTAACCCAAGCAGACGCCTCAAAACTATTTTCAGCAATGACTCTTTTCCCGGTCCTGCTTTTTATTTTTTTCCCTTTTAGATCAAAAGCTCCTCAAAATTGCACGTTGTAGGTACCAATATTCACTAAATCAGACGTAATGCATTTTAATAATATTCCCTTGGTTAAATTTCTACAAATATTATGTATTTCTAAAATACATATTCTAGGGGCACTTTAGATTGATGGTTACAGCGTAAATCATAAGCAGAACCCAAGTTTACCAGGCTCACAGAGACACTAAATCAGTCAGATCCTGCATCCAGACTTCAGAGTACACACGGAACAACCTCACAAAAACTTTATCATGATGGAATGAGGACTTGAGCCACAACCAGGTGGGAACAAAACTGATATTTGAAAATACAGAAGCACCATCTACATGCAGCATCAAGCAACAAATCTTCAGAAAACTATTCTATTTGGGCTAGACAGTTTGCTTATATTTGTCTATTGTGGTAATGATTTTCAGTTTAAGAGGCGCAAAGAGCATTTGCTCCTTTAAGAAACATAACCTTTAGCAAGTAAACACTAGGCAGGTTAAGGAGTGAGGACATTTTTAGCAGCTGTTAGCCAAAGGGTGTATAACCGACTTGCCATACCACATAATTTTAGCCAAATTACGAGTTTTTAGTCGATAACCAGTGAGCAAAATGATCACATCCTATTAAATTTTGCTATTGTTATTGCTAGAAAGTTAGGTTACACTACCATCATTACAGCAATCTTTCTGTGCACTGCCCTAAGCCAAGTCTATGTCCTGCTGTGGAATGGACTAGAGAGGACTATCAAAAGAGTTCAACTCTTCCAGTTGTTGATTAGGGTCTTTGACATATCACATTTAGTTTCAAAAAGGAACAGACTAAAAAAAACTGCACTTTCTATGCTTACAACTAAAATGCAAAAGTATTTGACAGAAAGTCATTTGCTAAAAAAAATAACATAAAATGCATCTGCAAGAACAGTTGTAATAGATACACATATACACATACACGCAAACACTATTTTTTTTTAAAACCATAATATGACTGGCTTACCACTGCAAGACATAAAACTTAGGTTTGTGTTTACACTGTATTTCTGACTGGAACTTGGATAAAGCTACTGTTGCTAGCTGGAATAAAACGTACACTGTAATATTGTTGACATTACTCATATTGGACAGACTGTGATGTAAATATACATCTTGCTACAGCTAGAAATATGGTTTTGATAGATTCTCAGATTTTAAAATTATTGTAACTCAGAGCAGGTGTCTGCCAAAATGATTTGATATTTCACAACCATATGAATGAAAAATACATGACAATGGGTCAAATCTGGATTTGAATAACTCGACCTAGGAGCTTAGGGTATTGTAATTTCTCTCCAACCTCTACCAAAATTTTCACACAAAGGAAAATATCTCAGGCTGTGCTGCAGGCAATAGAATTAGTCACAGTATCAACATGTTCAAATTTTAAAAGACTTTTGGATTTATCAGATCTTCATAAATCACATTTCACATTTTTAGGTCATACAGCAATTACGAGATATATACAATACTTCATATATTGATTGAACTGTTGAGTCATTGTTACTAGATAAAGGATGGCAGAGAACAAGATACAAAGCAAACATTAAGCTATAGATTTCACTTTTTTAACCCCAAGAATCAACAAGTTTCAAAGTAAACTTTCGTCTCATCTCCCTACAGTACACTTGAAACTAGGAAGTATCTTATTGCTCCCAAGTACACTTGAGATTCCATTTTGCCTGCAAAAGATATTCTGGTTTTGCCTACAAAGTTGCATCACAAGCCTCTCACGCCATTTTGTTATGTCTTCTTACCAGTATTTGGTTCCAGTGGCAGACTCTGTTATTTGACAAGAAGTAGCTCTCATAGATCTCCTAAATGCTCCTAAATTTCAGTGTTAATAAAATAAACGGAACCACCTCATACTACTATTGACCACCAGGAAACAACCGAAAACATCCAAAACCTTAAATGTATTGCCTTCTTTCTAGTTTCCTTCCTCAACGTCTTCCTGGTTGGCTATCTTTTACATGACAAAAGAAGCTTAAAAGTAATGTGCACAGCAAAATGAAAATTGAATTAAGCACGTGCAATTTTAGCTAACGTTGTTCCAACACTTCTTTTGAAGTCCTCTCCTTATTTCTGGATCAGTGAGCACGCACAGTTTCTGATAAATCATCACAAATTGTTGGGATGAAGATTTACAGTACTTGCAGCATCCCAGCCTGGGATCGACTCATTGTAAAAATAAGGTTTGTTCTATGTTTGTACAATATCCAGACTCCCGGCCCATAGCTGGAACTCTTATTGCAATGCACCATTGCAATACAAATAACGAACGCAGTCATAACAATAAAGAAAAATAACATTTTTAAAAAGCAGTTAAACTTATTTCTATACTAGTGCTCTCAGTTATTCAAGCTGGTGACAGCATCCAGCACTGACATTTGTTTCCAGTTTTGGAGACTCTGGGCTACTTCTCATTACTCCTTGTACAGCACAGAAGAGAGCAGAAAGAGCACTGTGTGGTTTCTGCAGCTATACAAGCCCATACAGCATTAAAGAATTTAGTTTCACCCTAAGGCCTTCTGACTTAATCTTTGATCTTGTTTCATCTGCTTATCCACTGTCTCTTACCTGGTAATTTATGAAAATAAATGCATAAATAAAAGTATTCCACGATGAAATCAATAAAATAAGCAACAAAAAATAAGCCACAAAAAAAATCATGTTGCCTCACTCCCATTATAATTCATGAAGAGTGTTTACATAATTCCATCTTCAAAGTCAGATATTTGCAAAATTTAGCAGCTATCACCCACCTCTGAAATGCAAAATCATGCGCAGATCCCCTTCAGCTAGCTACTGTATGATACCAAAAGCATGCCCCAAGTAGCACATCCTAGGTTATTTACCAGTCTCCAGCATCCCTACTTGCAAAAAGAGAGTTAGATTAGATGATCCCTATGGATCCCTTCCAACTTGAGACATTTTATGATTCTATGAAGAGAAAACCTTTTCCTCAGACAATTTCAGCTTAAATGAGTGTCTGTTTTTTCCTGGTGGCAACTGACAAGTCTCAGAAGGATGGAGAGATAGAATGTGATTGTTGCCACACTGTGGCACAGTGACAGCCACCTCTTTAGACACTAATTTTTGATACTCATCCATCCTGGTTTACCTGATTTCTCAAACCTCCCTTCTAGGCAACAAAGCACACCTACACGTGTGAGAAAGTATACCTAAATAACAGGACTCAAGCACCATACAAATTAAATACCTACATCTATTCAACTTTGAAAACATGTAAAAAATCAAAAAACCAGGTGAGAAAAGGTAGATTCAAAGAAAAGAAATTGGCTTATGTGGGCAAATGATAGATTTTTCCCCTTTTCTTCCACCCCTTCTCAAAAAAATTATTACAGTCAAGATTATTTTTTCCCAGTTCTAGCAGTGATATCTATCCAATTATTTGTTTAACTTTTAATAACAGATCTAACAAAAAACACTTTGCCAACTCCACTTCTTTCCTGTTTATGCCATTCCCATTTTCCAGTATAAACCTCAGCTCTACTAGATACATATTTTGATTTCAGTAAAGGCAGAATAACAGCTAGCCTCACTAACTTCTAGAAAGCAGATGAAACCTGATTCAAATTTGTCTAATGGCTCAACTGAAATATCTGCGCTTTGTTTCATTGACATGCTTAAGGTATTTCAACAGAAGTCCACGTATAATGCTACAATGAATTTGTAGCTTATTGTAATGTGGTTTTATTATCCTTCTTTTTTCATTAGGAAAACATCGAACAAATAACTCATGGATATCTTGTTCAGAAATGTTCACCAGCTCCTGATTCACAAACACAAATGAGATATACTCTTAATAATCAAGATGGTGCTAAGTGAGAGATCAATACTAAAAAGTTGTTTTATTGAAGAAAATCTAGAGACAGATGCAACAGCCTCTATGCTTAAATTTTCCAGTAACTACTTTTTTTTTTCTTAATTAGCATTGGGCCAGCCCTTTTTTATTTCTTAGGAGAGAATAAATTTCAATGAACCCTTCATCTTGTTATGTATGGATTTCTACTGCATCAGTTCATTGTAACCTGGAATAAATCAAACACAATCAAGGACAAGTCTAGGAATGCCTGCTACATCAAACACTAATTGCTCAATTCATAAAAATAATACTTGTGAGTGTATCACATGGGTTTTGTGCTACCTTTTGGTGCCATAGAAAACAGCACGTTTCAAAGCAGGTCCTCAGAAGAAAATATGTACACATGGTAGCAAAGCACTGGGAGGATGTAACCAGACACAGAAACGATGCATACAGGGATCTAGAAAAATGTGCCGCTGGTTTTTGTCTGCTAGCTGCCACTGAAATGGCACCCAGAACATTTTTATTTTTTATTTCTTTAATGGGGATTAAACCCTATCGGTCTGGTTTTCACAACTGCTTGGTTTCCAAAATGTCACTGAAGTTGATAGGTACCTTGTGCAGGACACTCAGGGCCCATGTAGCACCTATTAGCTCTTCCATTCGAAGTCAGGCCCCAGTCCTTGCAGTACTCCCAACCTGTAACTGAGTGAGCCTAAGTGTTGGTGCCAAATGTAGAGAAGGTCTGTGGACCTGTCAATTACTCAAATTCATGTATTTTGCTTTCTACTTCGTTGTTTTTTCCAGCAATGAAAACAAGTCTGTCACCAACTAATGCAGAATTTGAGGTAAGTTTCTTGCACCACTTAACTAGTGATTTTATGGTTAGTTGCTAACACCATGATTTGTCTGAACATCAAAGAACACCTCCTTGGTTTACATAAGGAATATCTAATAAACTTACCATGCGAGGGAAATATTTTTTGTACCAAGGCAGCACAACACAGCACTGCCCACAAATAGTGAGCTGCATTTACAATAAACTTTGATGTGCCTTGAGAAAGCAATGTCTGGAGGGTATTTGTACTTAATGAGGCAGGGGACAATGGGTTAAAAGAGTACAATTCCCATCCTATGAAAGAAAAAAATAGTAAACTGTGATTGGGAGTAGAGCATGTAGCTGTTTTATCCAGAAGTTTGAGCAACTTTCTTCAGAGTTCTGTTATAAGAATTGACAAACAAAAAGACCCTAACAGATTACAAAACTATAGCACAAAAACTTGTTTGATAATCACAATATTTGTGCTATTATATCACAAACCTCACACAACAGCTTTACAAAACAAGGTAAGTTGACTTAAAAGTACATTTATCTTCCATGCACAAAATGGGTTCAATTTAAACCTCCGAATATTTTTTAGCCTAACATGACTTCAGAAAGAGAGGATGGCTTGTTTATTCCTATCAGAGAAAACAAGGTCCTTAAAATAGTATTTTATAAATATTAAAGTAATTTGAACAGTTTGCATTACCCTGCAGCTAGCACACTAACATTTATATCTATCCAGTACAGCCACCCTTGCCACCCATTCTCAGGGTTAACTTTCAGATTTAGTCTGTTTTAACAATGTCTGCAGCACTATCTGTTCATTAAGCAGTTATTTTGTTCATTCTCACTCCTCCTCTATTCTGTCAGAGTTTAACTCAATTATTTAAGTAATCTAAAACACACACAGAGGATGTTTCACAGAAATATTCCTTGATGTATATTAGCTTAAAGGAACTAGTCTGGGGAACACAAAGCTTTTATTTATTCATTTTCTAGTGACATCGCTGACGAATTGTTTCTTCACAGCATCCGCCAGGATGAAAACAACTGTGGTTGATGTATGAGAGGGATCAGGCAGAAGGAAAGTGACAGTCTAGAAAGCCATGGTGTAAATTGCAGGGGTGGCAAAGGCCTTGCAAAAGAAAAAGTCCTTTTGAAAGGATGGGGAGAGACTTCTAGTATCTCAGACATGGCAGAAACGTCTAAACCCAAAACTCTTAATTTCATTTTCTGCTACTTCATGTCAGCAAACTACATGACATAAATATACTGCAAAAAAACTTCAAATATATTCAAGGTGAGGTATGACCCATGCTATAGCTATTAGAGCATTCTAGAGAAAAAGAATCTTTAACATGCTTTTCATTTAGAAATACTGGTAATATTTTAACTGTCCAAACCCAAAATTTTCAAATTCACCTGCAGTTCAGCACATACAGACATATTAAGAACCCTTAATCTGACATGCACCACTTTTCCATCGTACCCAGAATCTCAACAGGGATTGAAAGTGCTGAGCACCTCCAGGACTCAGGCTGTGTTCAGCCAGTTTCTCTACAGGGCCCAGGCATTCACTTTCTGACTCCTGCTCCCACACACTTTAACAGCTTCACAGCATTCTACAGACTGCTCTGATACAAGCCAAAGTTTGCTGATAAACACAGCATTGATTTCTTGTTACAGGCAGAAGGAAGAACTGGTATAGAACTCACAGTTGCAAATTTTAAAATGTCTTGAGTCTAAGTTGTATGTATATAACTTTTTTTATCATATGCTTTCCTTAGTGTTTCTATACTAAAATAACCAGTTACTTCACCTACAGCATATGCAATGAGAGGCTCATGCTCTACAAACACTGGTGTTCTGTACACTGTCTTTCCTGTGACCAACACTGTACCATTGCATCCTGTTTGGGCACCCTTAGACAAGACAATTTAAGTGACTCACACAAGATACATCTGATTTTAGTTATGAAAATAGTTTTAAAGTCCAAAAGAATAACTGGGGTTTTTTTAAAATTACTGTTTTATGATTACTATTTTGGACACTGACTCCTTCAAGAGAAATAGAAAAATAACCAGGGATGCCAGGCCTAGCTAACCAAAACTCATCCACTGGAAATTCATGTACTCAGATGTTACAGCACTCTCAATTCCAAACAATTGAACTGAGCAAAGAAAACTGGAATTCCACTAACAGGCAACTGGACAATGGAACAAAAGTTAGCACAATTTCAGAAGCTGATTGTAATACAGGCAGAAGAAATTCACAATCATGTACCCATGGTCTCTTCTGCCCACAGGAAGAAAGCCCAACAATAATTTGCTGGTAACTGTCAGAATTTAAAGCAGCCTTCCAGCTGCATCACTGCGAGCAGCCTACCAGTACATATGCTGACTACAGTCAAAGCATGGGCTGCGACCTCTGGCTGTGTGTCCTACCTTCAGCTAGAGTCTTGCAGTATTATTCCAGATGCCAAAAATCTGCCTGGGCTAAACCTGTACATTTCTGAAGTTTCTTAACTTTAGAGATATCCACGACTTTTGCCTTCAACCATTTCCTCTTTCTTAGGTCCCTTCTCAGCAAAGTCAGATTGTATCTGCCTGTTTTTAGAAACAAGTGCATTTGCATTTGATAACTATTTAAAATAATTTAACTTTGTACAGCCATTTTCTCTGTATGTTTATGAATGCTGATAATTCTTTACTTGAGGAACATTCAAGTAAAAAGGAAACCAAGCCTTTTACCCAACATTCTTTTACTTGTTTTTCAACTAGTTCAAGATTATGTGTTTACTTATTTCCCTGAAATCTTATGTAGTATAATTTCTTCATTTATTAAGACAGTTGATACAAAATGAGGAAAATATCATATCAACAAATGCCCCTTCTACCTTCAATAAAATGAAGCTAACAAAATTTCAAAAGCATCCCTCTGCACAGGGGTCCCAAGAGTGTATTTGTATATACCTCTGCTATGGCCCAGTTCCAAATGTATCAGACAGACAGGTACAGAATAACGGATAAGTTGTGCTAACATTTGTAAGCAAAAGTTCTGTTCACAAGATAGGCTTCTGTTTGGAAACTGCAAGGTAAGTTTTGGAAATCATGCACCAAAACCATTACTTGCTTTATCCATCATCATCAGGTGTGACCTTGCGCAAAGCTTTATCAAAGTAACATGCCACTTTCCTGCATGCTGATTTAAAAAAAACCTCACTCTCTGAATGTTGTTCTACATGATGTCATCACACTGTAACTCACTTCATTTACAGTATCTGTTTCACTTCTACTCACAAGCTAATATAACTCATTTCTTTTTTTTAACTGCACACAGGCTGCTAGACACATGTGCACAGCAAATGGAATCTGAACTTAGCTTAACAGCCTCATTTATTCCTGATGGTTTAAATTATTTCATCACAATTAATGACACCCCCTCAGCTTCCTGTGCAGCACTGCCAGATGTTCAGAGACCACAAAGCCACTCTCTTCTTTGACGGCTAGTGACAAGTCGTCCTCTGAAGGACGTTCCCTCAGTGCACAGGCCGGATGACACCTCCATTGCTTAGCACCTCTCTACCTCCCCAAGTAACTATGGTGAAAGAAGAAGGAAGACATGAGAAACCAGTCAGTGCATTAGTAAGGACAAATTAAGCATAGTGCTCTGAACTTGAAGGATCTCATCTCCTCCTACTGGAGTTTCAAGCCTGATTGTTTTATGAAAAGACAGACAACTGTTTGCCCTGATCTTCCAGGTGTGAAGTTTTCTATGTTCATTCAAAAATAACTTGTCCTTTCTCTAAAGGGGAAAAAAAGAAGGAGAAATTTAAATGGTAACCCCACGGCCAATGATCTCTAACCTACAATGTTATCTCACTAACCCATCATCTTCAAAAGCAGAATGCAAAAAACCTGGGATCTTAGAAAAGTTTTAGTTACATTCAGCTTGGGTTTTTGGTTCTGTTTTGCTCCTTGGGAAGATAATTTTCCCTTACAGTTTTCTTCTCACAAGTTTCAGGTATTTTTCTCTGTGGGAGGTATCTAGACATCTTAGAAGGGGCAAAAGTGAAATAGTGAGTCTGGACATGCTAAAGAGGAGGATACATCATAATTTCTTAACAGGCATAGGCAGAAATGGTAACAACTGTACAACTACAACCTTGGAATAACAAAACAGCAAGTGTCTTGCATTTTTAAGATTAAAACCCCAGTAAGTCTGCTCTGTTCTTGCAACTCCATCCACTACTTTGAGCACATATGGCAGACATTCTATTTTTTTCTTATTAAAAAGAATTTCTGATCTGTGTCAGAGATTGAAGGGATGCTCAGTTTGCCAAAAGTGTAGTCTTAAAACAGAAAGGCCACCTGCGTTAGCCCACCTGATAGGAAGGTCAGGAGCTGGAAAGTCTGCCTCTCTGTCTCTCTCCCTGTTTTTGTATCATTGTTTGTTTAGGGGGGTCATGTTTGGTTTGGCTTATTTTCTTTTTTTTCCCCCCTTTTGCTAGACATGTATAAAAGTAGACTTGGAAGGGAAAAATAACCCCCATCAATACAAACTCTAGATAGCAGTGCCAGAAAACTTTTGTACGAGTCTGATTATGTGTGCAGTCACTCCAGAGTTATTTCTGCTACAATAAAAATTAGTTCATCCCTTAGATTACAAGAAGTTACTTTGAAGGAAAGTCTCCTCAGAATTTTCCTAGAAATTCAGTAGCAAAACTGGAGGAAAGTGAGAGGTAACACATCATTTACAGTTTGTGACAGACGCCCTTTTCTCCATCTAGGTTTTTAAAAGTATTTTAAAATCCTTCTCAGAACAGATATCATCACTGAGTTTCTTTTAGCTGCTCATTTCAATAACTTTGTCAGACAATCCTGTAAAATTTTATGCTTTATCT
The DNA here is from genome assembly GCA_013398115.1 of Falcunculus frontatus. NCBI lineage: Eukaryota > Metazoa > Chordata > Aves > Passeriformes > Falcunculus > Falcunculus frontatus. Next base: position 132,286 of record VZRV01003465.1, read on the forward strand.
TCAGCTTCAGGAGGTGGAGAGAGTAATGTAATGTGACTGGCAGGAACTCCTGAGGAGTCTCAAACTGGCATTTTTGACTTCTCCATACACACATGTGTATATACATACATATGTGTGTATAAGTTTGTATGTGAAATATATGCCAAAAAATAAAGCAAACTTGCCTAGATATGTACAAATGAAAAAAGCCAACCTAGTCTGAAATGCACTGAGATTTATGGAGAGTCACATGGACTTCATTCTGTTGTCTCTGAATGTTTTATTGCGGGGAGTGGATGAGCTGAATAAACTTTAAACTCTCATGTAGGGATGTATAGCCTGTGTGTCTCTGGCAGATGTGGAAAGGAGATGAAATGGGCAAGGGAGAATCGAATATCCCATCACTGCAGGTTTGTGAAGGGGAAAGAGCACAGCAAAGATCTCACATCTGGCAATCATTTGTCAATAGCTGGAAAGAGAACGGCAGGAAACTTTCTGGCTCTTGTGGAAGATGAAAAGACAAAAAACATGTGTCACACATGCACAGTACTAGTACAATGACTACTACATTTATTTCCCTGCACCACCTTTTTTTTTTTTAATTTAATGATCTTCAGATATACTTTAATCCATGGTCAAAATCATGCAGTCACTTGACTTGTTAAAGCTGCAGTGTATGTACATTTTTCAAATAAACCCCAGGGCTGATGTTAGAAAATCAAAATCATTCAAGCGTAGGCTGCCTGGTACTTTGGGCAGGAATCCTTGTGGTTTAGTCAATAAACAGAATCTAAATGAAAGACACCGCAGTAACTAGACGGTAATGTTTTGAACAGTTCTTAACACAAAAAGAGAAAGAGAAACAGAGGCTGACCAAGTGTTCAGATACAATGCTACCGAGTCCACAGAGATCATTCTAGTGCAAGCAGCATCTGTATTTGAGCACAAGGTCACTTGCTGTTTCTTAAAAAAAAAAAAAAAAAAAAAAAAGACATTTTTTTNTTTGCGACCAATGTCCCTTTTTTTTTTTTAAAAAAAAAAAAAAAAAAAAAAAAGGCATTTTTATTTAGGGCTATTTTTATGTTCTTCTGTAGTTCTGGGTTTGATTTTGTTTGTGCTTCCTCCCTTCCCTTCCCTTCCCCTTCCTCCTTATTTTTTTTCCATAGAGATTTACCCTGCAGAAATATCTGCTAAATAAAACATAAAAGGGTCACTTTGCCTTTTTTGAGCCACAACACCAGATTTAACTAACTCACATGTATCACATCGTACAATATTACAAACACTCCTAGGGAAAGCGGCATTACAAACTACAAAAATTGAATAGCTACTGGTATCACTGGCGGCTTTTCACACCTAGCTATCAGTTTATTCCTCTGCTTTTAAGAAAAAGCTGCTGCAGCAGAAGCACATCTTGTCCCTGTGATTCTGCAAGTAAATGCTGTAGTTTGTTTAAGCTGGCAAAATCACAGTAGTCTGCCAAATTATAACAGGAGCAATATCTCTCCCTAACAAGTCTGATCATGGTTAATTACAATGAAGACCAGAGAGCAGCCACAATTATTCATTATTACAGGAAGTACCTTATTTAAATTTTATGGAAATTTGCACTTGTACTTCAGTATGCCTGGGAAAAGAACTCCACTCACACAAGGAAGGACCTCAAACATCTGAAACATCTCAAGATGCTACATACAAACTGGAAGAAAAATGTTGCCTTGATATTTAAATCAAGACATAGCAATGGTGATATTTACTGAGTCCAACTGGCATGAAATATTGTTTTCAAGCAACTTTTTTTAGTTTAATCATAGGTGTTGTAAACACCAGCAAAATGCTATGAAGTGTATTTTAATTGAAAAAGAAGAAACCCAAACCTATGGCTATAAAGATATAGGCAGACAAACAGATAGACAGATGGGCAGACATAAATATGTATTTTTGTCTACACACATGTACATATATGTCTTTGTGTGTGGTGTTGCACAAGTTGAACCCTGACCAGTGTTCTCCTTGATACCCTCCACAGTGCAATGCAGTTTCAGGTTCCAAACTTGCAGACAGTGAGAAAAGAGGGGCAGAGAGATGGGGATGCTTTAGGGCAGCCCAACACGATCAGCATATCAATAAGATCATATCATTAAGTCTCACTGGCATAAGCAAGTGAAGCAGGGCACCAGGGAAGAAAACGCTTCCACACATGTCGATATGGGTAGGGAAACACACTGTTTACTAAGCACTGGGGGACAGAGGTTCTCTCCTTTTTTTTTTTCCTTTTACATTCTATGTGTGTAACTAAAAAATTCTGCTGATTTAGCTTTCATTCAATATTCCTCCACCAATTAGCTATATATCAGATGGTGGTTGTACCCATCCCATTTATGCTTTGAGTTATCATCTCCCTCTCACTACAATTGCAAATATAGGCCTTAGAGTGTAAATTTACATGAATCATTACTCCTGGTAATATAGGCAGCTTCAAAAACAGGTTTAACTTTGTTCTAATACTTCAGTATCACAAAATATGACAAAAGATAACTCTAGGGATGAGTTAGCCCTAAAAATTGTTTACCAAAGTATCAAAGAAGGTGATTTTGGCTCAGATCATTCTACAGATCAAGTTTACAGTATAGCCCAGTGAACAACTGTGTTAGTAGCAATGGAACCGTGGGGTGATTGAGCAAAGGTGTTGCACCATACAGAAGCCAGGATGGAGAAAGGATGTGTTTTCTATCAGAGAAAATTCTGAAAATTTCAGAACAAACAGAAATAAAGCATCAGAAATAACGCATCACACTGAAAAGTTCCCTGTCAGGAGTGTATGAACCTACAAATGGAATAAATATTTTCTGCTGCTAGATCCCCCTGACTAGCTGTCCATAAAGTCAAACATAATAGTAAGAGGTAAGTAACAGTGACAATATTCAACACTTAATAAAAGCTTTCCACCTTCAAAACATTGCCTAAACATTAACAAACAACCTCTCTACCAGATACATCCCATAAAGACAGCAGGGTTACTATTTAAGCTGGAAGTAAACTTTAATGACTGTTGCAAGTTTGCAATTCTGCTTGCACTTTGGGATTATGTTTGCTTTTATACATTAATAAAACATTATAAACGTACTCATGGACATCATAAGATAACTAAGATATACATACACTTTTTTGAAATTCTTTACTATGAGGGTGGTGAGGCACTGGAACAGGTTTCCCAAAGAAGCGGTGGATGCTTCATCCCTGGAAATGTTCAAGGACAGGTTGGATGGGCCTCTGAGCAACCTGGTCTAGTGAAAGGTGTCCCTTTCCATGGCAGGGGGGTTGGAGCTAGATGATCTTATATAATGTCCAGCCCAAACCGTTCAATGATTCTATGGTTGTTACCCTGCACTCTGCTCTCTGCTGTCCTGTGTAGTATCCTAAGCAGGAAGAAACACCATTGGCTATCATAGCATTATCTCCAAGCTTTCCTTAGCCACTAAGGAAAACAAATAAGGCCTGGAGCACACTCTCTAAGTGCACCCACACAAACATCTATTTTAATAAACATGGCATCCTTACGGAAAGTCGCAGGTCCATTAGGAACATACTCTTTCTTGATCACTGCTTGACAACGGGGAGAAGGCATTCTCTAATCTGAGGAGGTTCACAAAATCAAATAGTCTCCAGTTAACTAAATATGGGCCCATTAGTTGATCTGGTGTTTGGTTTTTTGCTTGCTTTATTTCTGTTGGGTTTTTTTCTTCATAAAATTATCAAATAGGGCAAAGAGAGGGCTGGACAAAATCTAGACTTTAAAATACAGTGACTTTTGGATCAAGGGAAACATTCATATCTCTTTCAATGCTGGAAATATCTTGTTATTTTTAGTGGAAACAATGTCAGCTTCCAACAACTGCAGACCCAGCTCACAATGTTCACTAGGCAACACCAACATAGACTCTGAAAAAATAAGGTTCTAACCCACTGCTCTCCCTTCTGACCCACTCAAAATTACCAGCTCTGATTTTGCTTGAGAGAACCTTCCATATGTCCTGTGCAAATCCTCTCTATTGAATGAAATAATGAAATATACAGATCTTGCCAAAATTCAAACTATGTTTGTCTCAAGCAGTACTTTCCTCATTATCATCTGGAATCGTATTTTAAAGTTATTGTTGGAGTGCTCTACACTGCAGGTTGCCATGCAGGGATAGTAGAGCTTAGACAGAAACTTACTTGGGCAAAGAAAACATCTTGAATGACTCTGAAGCAGTGAGTTCTGCCTTCCAACGGCAGAATAAGTTACTTTATTTTGCTCTAGAGAAAAGCAGCCCACACAGAGCTTTGTGAACTTGCAGTTGGGCTGCTTTTTGTGCTGTAAGCTACTTTGAATCACTCCACTATAAGGCACACTACTACATAGACAAAACGAAACTGCTTGCATTATTCAAGCTGCTTTCAAACAAACAAACAAAAAAAAAAGCTGATGACCTGCTAAAAGCCAGTGGCTGCTAAAACAAAACTGAAGGCTGTGTCCATTTTTCCAGGATTTACCTTTTCTGGTTCTGAGCATAAAACTACACAGGAAACACACCATGCTCCCAAAGCCAGTGCACTGCATGCTTTTTCACCTCATAAAATCAATGTCATGTGGATCTGTTTCTTCACTGTATGCTCTGGATCAACATTACTGTGCAGGTATGCTTTTGACACAAAAGCAGTGCGAAACATAAGATGGCTACTAATTAAACTGCATTTTGATTGTCAAAGTTTTATTTCTTACCTATAGACTCTTTGTCCATACTCTTTAGTTTCCTCTCTCTTAAATGCCTCAGTTTGTAAGTATGTTTCCTATTAATGTAGCATGAAACTTGTAATATAAGGGCTTTCTCACCTATTGCCCGGATCATGTCACTCCCTTCTTTGATGTGGAAGGTAAAGGAAACTGACTCAAGTTCAGGCTCTACATAAACTTCAAGGCTCTGAACAACTCTGCTGCTGGCTATGTTTCTGTTCGCCATCATATTATTTTCATTCTGCTCCCTGCAGCCAATAGCCTTCCTCCTCCCTTGCCTGTTTAGTCATCTCTTGTCTTCCATGTCTTTTTTCACACCTGTGCAGTTCCTCTCACCGCAATCCACTCATCCTCTGAAACAACTAATTTCTTATGTAAAGCACAAAGACTTTAAGTCACTTAGAAAAAGTTGTCTGTGTCTTACCATAAAATGTCAGCTGCAAAGCTCAGAGAGACAGTCATCCTTGGGCCAGTGTTTCACAACTGGATCACTCCAAACATCTTCTTTGGTTATAAGTGTTTAAAAGAGAGGGCCATCTACTACTGCTCTTTCACACAGTCCTGGGTATGCTAACCACCCTTCAATAAAATGCGCTTTTAAAATCATCATTAATAGTTTAAAGCCTTTTCCTGCAAGTAAATCTTTCTATCATTGGCTGTTAATATATATTAACTTACTCTTTTTTTTGGTAAGAGTTTAAATAATTTTAAATGTAAATTATTCCTTCACAGGATAATATTTATGCTGAAACAGTCTCAAAAATTAGCAAACTGTGATGTTTAGGATATTTAAGAGATTTAGAATCAAATCTATGAGAAGGTAGAACAATCTTCTATCCTTAGCAGCAGGATAATTGAGCAGATGTCACAAGAGAAGAAAGTGATGATCTGAACATAACCTTAGTCCCACCTGGAAGAAGAAAATTGAAATAAAAGAGACAGATGGGAAAGTCCTTACTTTGGAAAACAGAGCTGGAACAGAATTTAGTAGAGATGTTACACCTTTAAAAGAAAAAGAAAATGAAAAAAACCTTGAAAGCAAGAAAACTTTTTTCTCACTGTCATTTTTTGTCAAGTATCAACTGTGCAAGACACCTCTCATGTCCAAAAAATTTAAAAAGTTTGGAAGAAAAATGCCAAAAACAATTTACACTGTGAAACTGAAGGGAGAATATCTTCAGGCAACTTCCTTCTGCACTCTCATGTAGTGATAATTTTGGGGGTTTCTTTGAGTTTGTAAGCCTATTAGGAAGGCACCTACACAAGGATAACGTCTCAAACAGCTTTGGAGATTTTCTGTGGCAGAGACGTGGACAAGAAACCACACAGAGATGGCAAGGACATAAAGGAATTCCAGAGCTATCACAGTGAAATGAAAGCAAAAATGCAATTTGATAAGAAGGCTAAAACATAGTACCAGGTCCTATCTGAATGTTTATGCTTTCTCTACATAAACCATTAGTTTAGACTGAACTCTTAACCTCAGAAGGACTAAAAAGCAGTAGTGACCTGGTATACCATTGCAAGATTCCAGCCTTACAAGTCAGCTTCCTTTGTTATGGGAGGAAGGCTATACTGTATAAATGGTGTTAAACACCTGCCCGCTCCAGCATTTATTCTGTTTCACAGCTCTTAAAAAAATTCATTTCAGAACTCATTTAAATGAATAGAGAATCCATCCTTCACATGAAAGCCCTTCCATTTTGGGCAGTCTAGCAATTGAAATCCAAGAACTTATCACAGAATGGAGTCACAGTGTTTGAAACATTATGTGGTGGCTCACCATTAAGTGCAATGTGGCAACTACAACTGATGTCTTTAACCTAGAACAAGAATTTGCTCTCCAGAAAACCACTGCACGGACAACATTCCATGTTTGAAACAAAGCATTTGTAGAATTTAAAATTTCCTCACAGAATATTAAAGAAAGTAACCTTTCCAAGACTTCTGAAAGACATTAGATCCACTGTTAACTGTAAAAAGTAAATTTAGGGTTGAATTGTTTCATTTTTTTTTCCTAAATGAGCAACAGACTTTTATATTATGTTGTTACTTTTCCTGTCTAGTCAACTCTCACAACCTCAGAGTCACAAGTTGTGTTCTCTTCAGAACAAGACTATTGTGGCTTTTAGCATGATGATTAGCTCCTGTACCTTCTTGTCCCATGGTCAATTCAATCTGTGATATGACACGTTTATTTCTGCGTTTTAAATCTCAGCTTATCTTAAGTTACCGTCATGCTCGCTTTTAGAGCCATCATCTACCCAATGCACTCTGACCTAAAAAGGACCAAAACATTGAACCCAAAACAAGACATTTTTTCCAGGACACAGATTAATGTTGCATCATTGTTCTCAGTTTCTGATTTTGACCTGTATCTAATTTGAAACTACCATTCTAGTTTTCAAATTTCTTCATGGAGGCAGAAAGTCTTAGTAAAGTACCTTCATATCTGAATTTCCAGGGATCTGAAGGCACTCCAGTAACTCATTTTGAAAATTTTAACACAGAGCAGCTAGAAAATAGCATGGTCTTAGTCCTGACTTCTTTTATTTGTCCTTTTTTTCTTTCCGCTTTTACTGTTCCATGTATGCGGGACTGTCTTCATTAGCTTTTTCATGTCATTATGTCAGCTTTCTTCAGGTCTCAGCTTTCTCTTTCCTCTTCAGTGTGGCCAGTTCAACCTCAGTGACTTTTTATTTTCCATGTCTGCATCCTTCTGTTCTTCCATAACTACAGTACCCTATGTAAAGTGGTTCATATCTCCCTGCATTTATAGTCTGGCTTCTCTTTCTCCTGTGCTTCAAGGATTCTCTTGCTGCTTAAGAGCTTGGAAAACATCTTAAGAGACTGTCCCCGCTGCGTGGGACAACTTTTCCTCCCATTCATGCTCATGTGGAGCCCTTCCCACCCGCAGTTACTCAATATTAGGTGGTTGCATACATGAAAGACTACAAGCAGGAAAATGTGCATGCAATTCAGCAGCAGAAATCAAAGAAGAAAGCCAGCACCCCAGAACTAGTCAGATCTCTGTAAGCCATCAGCAAGTGCTTCATAGACCATCAAAAATTAATGACTCTGGAAGCTACTCCATCTTGCTTTTCCACTCATGATCATCACTGTAATTGTTCAAATCAATACGAACAGCAATACAGCACAAAGTAATTTCTAGAATCTGTTCTTCACCTTAGCTCTCCAGAGTCGATGGACTCCCTCCACTCCTAATTATTACATCCAATGATCCACTCTATTGGGGTTCAAACTAGACCTTAATTTTCCAGAAAGGTGCTTGATATCTGCAGAACTCCAGGGTAGCAGATGATAGGTTTTGCATCAGTGTTAAATATATTAAAAGTTGAGGACTTTGATTTTAAACTTTAAAATTTGAATATACGACCAATGTCATATTTCAAAAACAAGGAAGACAAGAAGGTGGAGATATTGCTCTGAATGTTAGCAAATAGATACCTGTACACACAGAAGCTCCCTTAACACATTTTAAGTCACACAAAAAGCTGTCAGATAAAGTTGGTCTCCCAGGAATGAAAAAATTATTCTCCAATAAATGCAATACAGAAATGTACACTACAATCTGCTTTGTCATCTATATTCCCAAGTGGTAAAAATATTAAAACCAGGTTGAGAACAAGTATAATTAGCCAAGCATTTAGTGTCTTTCACTTCATGAATTCTAATATTATCCAGGTCTCTGAAACTTATTTGACTGATGGGTGAATAAATGGAATAAAACCCCATTATTACTCCGATAAAATTTGTACCTGAGCTGTCTTTTTTCTTTGGTTCTTTTTATTTGTGTGCTATGTTGTACATGGCAGGCAGTGTATGAGGATTCAAACACTTTGGATTCTGAATGCCATGCAAATTCATAGTTTGACACTGTTTGATATTGTGCTGACTGCTACTAAAATTTTTGAAATAATGTTCAAGCTTTAATGATTGGATGACATTTGTCTGATAAAAAGCTAAATTTCTTTCTGTCAGAAATGCAGAAATGAATGAAAAGGTCTTTAAAGTGTCCCTCTCTGATCCCTGGGGCATACCAGTGCTGAGAGCACAGCTACTGTGTAGAATCTCTCTCAAAGGAATAACAACTCTATGTGGAAGAGCTATTTACAGCTTGCCTTGTGTATCATCAGCAGAAACAAAAGCTAAGCATAAAGGCTTTTTGCCCCATCTATACCTCCTGACATTTATCCCTCCCACACACACAGGAAATAAGGGGAGGGGGAGCAGGGGCAAGGCCTTTTATGTAAAATAGGGGTGTTTGAGGGAATAGTTATTCTGAGCTATGGGAGAAATATCTGCCCAATCCTTCACTCCTCCCCTCCTCACACTGATATGAACATACATCTACACACTGCCTTTCCATACTAAGGCTGTCCAGGAGCAAGAAGAACATGGAATAAAATAGGAATTATGGTGTTCTGACCAGGAGTTGAAAAGATAGGCCAAAGGGAGAGAAGTGACAAGAGGTAGAAGTGATAGACACTTCAATGACGGGTGCAGCTAATGGAAAGTGCCCAGAGCCAGACGCTTCTTGAAAATAACAATGAGACTCAGAATGCCTTTTCAGGCCAGTGCCAGTGACTGTCAAGGAAAGAATTATGGAATTTTAACAGGTCATAGGGAAAATCTGCAACAGGCAGTGGACAGATCACAGATCAAAGACATGTCACCAATGTGGGAATGTGACTGACACTGTGGAAATTTTTCTGTAGTTCAAAGGGACTTGAGGGCTGCCAGAAGGCAACCCTGAAACTCTTGTGGAAGCACTGCATGTTCTTCAGTCCCAGAGATTCTGGATACTGCCGGGAGTCTGGATACCGAGATCTGATGCAAGTTCAGGAAAAGAAGTACAGTCTTCTTTTCAATACTTTTCCCTATTTCACAAAGGCAATTTCTGTCCTTTTCGTCTATGAATTTTTATTCTTTACGTAAACCATGCTAGACTGCAGGTTGATGCTTGTAGGGTTTTTTCCTCATTGAAAGGTTCTGCTGTGGCTCATTAGCACCAACAGAACCCTTGACAGACAGGCATGCCTTTAGAAATACAGAGAAAATGCAAGGATGATTCAGCAGATGGTCCATACACTCACAGGAGTAGCACAAAAAAATTCAAGAAGAGTATTTCTGAAGGAGAAGGACAAGCTTGCAGCACTTACGTCAGTTCTGACATTTAAGACACACAGTCAGAGGATGCACCTGTGCAGGCCAAGGAACTCAGGTACAGCTATTGGTAAGGCTTAAGGACTTTGGCAGGAATACCATTTCAACCAGTAGTGTAGTGACACTTTGCATATCCACACACTAATGACTGAGATGGAGAGATATTGAATACACCATACAATGGTTTCATCAGTACCAGAAAATTGAAACAGAAGTTGCTGCCTGGAGGAAGAGAAAAATCCAATGAGACAAAGCATGGAGACAAAAAAATGAATCTTTGATTCAAGAGAAACAGCTGTGACAAATATATTATCAAAGGCCATACTTCCAGCTGGTTACAAATATGCAACTATTTTACATGTTACTGTCATATAAATGCTACAAAACATCACCAACAATTTAAAGCGTATTTTGTAAGAAAATTCCATAGATTACCCAACTTCCTTCCGGGTGCAGCTTTCTAAGAAATGGGCAGCATATCAGTAAAATTCTAACATTAAATAAACAAGTTCTTAGTGACAGAATATGAAACTATAGTCTTCAGAGCAAGATCAATAAATTAAGGTAGTTTACAGGCATGAGGAATGAATTTGATTGTGGATAATGGAGGAAAAAAAGATAGTGAACACTATTTGCTCTATGAGAAATAAGATCACTGCCAATACACATCTCGGTTACCAATTATGGCCATTAACATAAAAACTCTTCCTTCTCTGTTATACAAACTTTTCAAGGCCTAAAAAGAAAAGTATTTTACTTTCACTTTGCAATTCTTTCTAAAATTTTCATCATATACTTGGTCAAAATTTAATGGGACACCTGAAAAGGTTGAGGAGATGATATACTATTGGATGGAATAGAAGTGCAGTAAAATTTTCCAAAAACCAGTACATCCAGCAGCTCTTCTTTTTTGTGCATTGTGCAGAGTCTTCCCATTAGACATTAGATTGGATTTCTTTTCCCTATTTTTCTGCATTTCTATTTTTCCTATATTTCTGTCATTCTGTGCTCCACATATAGGCCTTTTCAATTAAAATTCTTGAAGGTTGATTAAGTGCTTCCAAATAGAAGTATTGGAACTGAAAGAGGCTAGTACTTTACACTTGCGACAGCATGATGTGGTGGCTCCCATGTCTGTGCCAGTCAATCAAGTCAATGTCAGACTGAGGCATCTGCTGTTTGTCAGAGAGGAGAGGAAGGCTAGCTAAATAAATAACCCAAATATTAATATCCTAAGTCTTTTAACATGCAATTCATTCCTTTAGATAACACTAGACATGTAAAAGTGAGGAGTATGCATTACTCTGTAAATCAGCACAACTTGGCACATGTTTTATTGTCCTTATCCCTGCTCATCCCACCACAGATAACACTAATCAAGTGGCAGTGTTTATGCAACATTTCTGCTGCAAAAAACCATCTCACGTGCAAATCAAAACAAGAACTACAATAATTTATTTCTAAGCTTTTATTACCCTTCTTCAATTTTCCTGTAAGGAATGAGCAACTTGTTTGTTGGCTTCTCTCTCTTCGTTAAAGACAGCCTACTCCCTGGAGAAACCTATTTATTTGTTTTAAACGTGTTTTTACAGGCCTTTTAATAAAACAGGTGTGGGTGTCAGGGGTTGTGCAGGTAAAAAGTAGTGTCTGAAAGTGGCCTCAATAGTTTGTCAGCTGTAGTGCCAAGGAAGTTCAAGCCTAGTTCACATTCAGAAGACGCAGAGGTGCGTATTTCTGTCTTCCACTTCATGTCCAAGTCTAAGAAAGTAGAGGAGCACTCTGCTGAAAACATACTGCTCAAATGAAAGATACCACTAGGTCTGCCCATGGGTCCACACTGTCCTCTACGGAGATCTAAAAATCCTTTATTTGGTTGAGGTTATGTGCTTACCTAAAAATACAACACAACAACTAGAAACAGGCCAAAAAATAACTAAATAATCCACCAGCAAACAGTCTACTTTCTAAGGCAATTTTGGAAACAATTCTACAAGGCAAGAACAGAAAACTTTCAAAAACTACTGTGGTAATTTTACCTTCACAAGACTTTAAATACCTGATACCTACAAGCAGTCTTTTTTTTTTTTTTTTTTTTTCTTCCCTGAATGAGTTAAGAACAAATAGAATGAAAAGACATTAAAGCATATGTGCTTGCTCCAGTTTACACTTTTTTTTCTGGGCCTTACAACCGTCTGATATTGCCACTGATTTTTGCAGGCACAGTCAGACAGTAATTTCTTTTAATTAATAAAGCTAACAAACTAACAATATTGCTACAAAGTCAACAATGAAACAACAAATCATTTATGCACCTTTCTGTGAAACTTTTCCCGTAGACACATGTACATACTGCTTTGTCTATTTCTCATTTTCTTTCCTAATTCAGACTACACATATAAGCCAAGTATGTGCGTCTAAACACATGAAACATCACTCTATGCCTAAATACTTTGCTTATTCATAGCCCAAATATCCAAATAATTTCTTTTGCTCAAATTTGGCCTTGAATGAACTTGTTAACAGGAATTATTTACATAACAGTGTTTAAAGCTATAGATAGTTCGAGGGGTTGAGCAAAATTGCAACGAAAAATGTTGCAATTTGACATTCTAAAACATCTGGGAAGATTTTAACCTAAGTGTAAAAAATCCTCAATCCACATGTCTAACAGAGATGTAAACATGAAAAAAAATCTTGCTAAGTGATAAGAAGTCACTGATTTTTATTTTTTTTTTTTAAATTCAGTTAGTACTGACTGTTACATGAGAACACGGTGTATGAAGACAGGACTTAAAGTTCCATATAAAGGACTAACTGTACAACTGATAATATTCAGTTTCATGCCTTCAAGACCATTTTCTTTTGATTAACTTGTCTTGACATGGTATGCATACCACATGAGAGAGATAAAAATTCATCTTCAAATGTTATCTCAAGACCCTTTAAGAACGAATGCTCAAAACGACAATTTTTCTTATTATTACAAATAAGAATATTTTTTAACGATTATAAGTTAATATAATATAAGTTATCATCTTTGAAGGTCTGTCTTTATTAGGAAGGTTGCATCAAAATACAAGAATTCATCTAGAAATGGATCATTACAGTAGTTCAAAACTATAACGTAGACATATTTAGATAAGATCTACTCACATGAACATAAATTTAGTTTTGAGTTCATACACATTGTCATGGTTTAAAGAATTGTTGCATCTCAGCTTAACAATGACGCCCAAATGCACGTGCATTTATCACTCACTGTAAACCCGAGATAAAATGCGGACAATTAAAGTTCTGTGACAGAGGGGTTTTGCTCACATGTTTTACTTCACATTTGTTGTGGTAAATAGATGGAGTTAATTTGTGTGGCTCAGCAGACTTACAAGACCAGATCATATTCTGAGTCATTGTTCACTGAATTACTGGTTTAGTTCAATGTAGTTATAGCAAAATTTAAACTGGTCTAAACAAGTCTACATTAGAGCTTATAGTAGCATAATTAGATGTACATGGATGTACAGACCTTACAGATGTGTATAGAGATGTGTGTATATAGATACATGCTAGGTATGTGCATATGTACATGTATGTTCCTCAAATTACCTTTTTTTTGTTTGGGTTTTTGGTTTGGTTTTTTTGGAGTGGGGAGGGGAGGGTGTGACAGGGCAGGGGCATGAAGACCCAACTACTGGAAGCATCAGCGTAAAATACGGGGTTAATTTCTACTTTGTATTTGTGAACCAAATGATAAAAGTCTGAACTCAGCATATTTCAAAGTATCAAAAGGCAAAAATATTCATGTTCAATGTGTTATTTTTAATGACCTTATTTTTACACCAGTACCGCTGTTTTGTGAAATTCAAAACATGCTTAGCAATGAATGCTTAGCATTCTCTGAAATTCCCAACCACTGCGTATTGCACGTTGTTCTCTTTATAATACAACACTAAAACTAAAATGGTTCTCTACCTTTTTTCACCTTGAGACAAGGGACTGCGAAATTAATGTAGTGCTAGCTCTGATTTGAGTAGAAAGTTAGTTGTACTTTCACACTGCTACACATACGAACAAAAGGCACCTTCTGTTTTAAAAATAATGAAAAAACTTTATTTTATTTTGACATCAGACTTGTAGCTAAATTTGAACTCCTGTCAAATTACCTCTTTTCAGAATGATATGTGAAATCTGATTGCAGGGAATTTCCAAAATTTTCTTCATCACAGTTTTTAGAAATGTGTTACAATTTACTGCAATTGGCTTGGGAAATTATTTTTAACATTTTTAAATAGTAGCATAAATATATTTACATACATTATATGAACATAGATCACTGACCACATATCTTCAATAAGAGTAATTTTAAAATTTTCATTTGCAGGCCATCATGTACAAACTCTTAGTGAGTTTGTACTGAATATAGTTCAAAACTTCTAACATATTTAAAATGCATATTGTTTAGAATTTATGAAAGGTGTTAATGAGGGTTTCTGAAATTTGAAGTAATTATTCTGTCTATAATTCATTCTTTTCCTTTATGGCTGACTGCTTGTTGAGTTTATAACCCTCCATAAGCCTTGTCAATTTAACTGTTTAAAAACACCACTACAAAACCTTCATAAATGGGAACTAATCAGATTAACATCTCTAATTGATAAAACTATCTCATTTTATGAAAGCAATAGAATTAAAGCATAAAGCCAAATATAGATGTCCTAACATAGATGTTATAGATGTCCTAGCTCTTATGCAATACATAACACAGGATATGGTTTACTATAGGTTGTTTGGGGATTTCTTTTCTTTCCTAGTGCTACATTCTTGAAAGGAAAAATATCCAGTATAACTGGATTTTCTGGAGGATACATGGACAAATGAGAAACTATAGTGTGTGCATCCGCTCCACAATGTAAAACATTTCAAGCAAGTCAAGTATTTTTCTTTGCTGCTAAGGTGTACTACACTAATTTTTAACTTCAAAATTCAGGAAGAGTAAATTGTACATCAGTACATCAGTAAAAAATTACATATGTAAACATACTCATAAGTGTACAGAGAGGCTATGTACATGCTTACATAAGATGGAAGAAGTTCCTCTTATTGTTATTCATGAATTTTTTTCTTAAGTACCATAGGCTTACTTTCACTACTTTCCATGCTAACCTGTCACTATTAACCATCTTTAGTTTTTATTTACCCTTGCTTACGAATTTTGATATCACTGATAGCATATCATTCAGAAATCAAATATATATCTATACAATACATGGACTGAATGAACCGTTGCAAGAAAGGAAACCATCTAGCAGTAAAAATGCTAACATGAGCAACAATAAACTTAAGAACATAGATAACCTTTGAAGTGACATGGTTATTGCAAATGACTGCAAGACACTAAATCTTCTCTATGATCTCTGTGACCATTTCTCCCTTGCAAAACCAAAATCCGTCACATCATCTGTAAGTGCCATTTATTCTGTAAACAAAAATACGCATACAGCAACATTTTTGCACCCTAAGAAGGTTAGATAAAGATATACTATATAAATATATAGAGCATTGTGTCACATGAGAGACCTAATCAGTCTTTATTTACATCCTTTCTGCTTCTTTGACTTCAGCAACTTCCCAAGACTACATGTAAAAAGCCTAAGTGAGTTGGTTTATGTATGTACACATGTGCACAAATTCCATGACAAAATTGTCCAAACACAGGTGTCTAAATTTTGTAAAACTAGTCTGATTTTTAGAGATCAAGATAACCCACAAATGTCACAGAGGTCCCGACTACACTTCCGTATACATATCCACACAGAATACTTTCACACTAATCACGAGTAGTATGTACATAAAAACAATTATAGTATTAGATATATTATAATTTTACACCACAAAGAGCTCTGAACTGAAGACTTCACAGTAATTTATTTCTAAAAATCAGTTAAAAATCACACATGGCACATGACTTGAGTAGCCTGAGACCATATAAAAACACAGACACTGAAAAAACCTAGTATGACTCAAAGTTTCTTTCCAAGGAATGTATCTGCATGGCTGTTGCTCCAAATTGCCTATTCTTGCTCTACTAAACAGTCCTGTATAAATTTTGCTTAAAACCTATTACAACAACTAACGCCAGCTGGAAGGATAAGCTTATTCCCTTAAAGAAATAAAATCTCACAAATGTGCAGTATTGTTACGTTTTGTTACTTAGGCCTTTTGCGGTCTAAAATTAAATCCTCCTGAGTCATGTCAACCATTAATACAAAGAGACGTTTAAAAAATGTAAAAAGGAATGAGGGAGTAGTAATGGTAACATACAGTACCATGAGCTGCTTTGGACTCCCAGCCAGGAGTGTACAGTTAACAGATCATTCCTGGCCATCAGCAGACAAGGAGGGGAAAAAACCTCCCCCCCTTGTCCCAGGCCATGGGCTGGGGCAGCAGAGCAGGAGGGGCACGGGGGAGAGGTCTGGCAGTTTACAGAAGGCAACCCAGCTCCCTCCCAGTGCATTCCTTTCCGTCTACCTCCCAACCTCTTTGCGTGTGTCTTGTCATATTTTCTTCAGCTGCTAATTGTCTGGACTGAGAGATTTTAAACAGCCGCAGCTTAGGAAAAGCGAAACCTGTCTAAGTGACTATTGCAGCATATAAGCTTCGTGCTGCTGGGTAAAATTTTCCAGGGGAAGTGCTCTTCTGATAGTTCTCGAGTCACTAAGTCACCCTCCCTCCTCCTTTCCCCACCACACACACTCCCCTTGAGGCCTGAATGCACTTGTGGCAATAAAACATTCATGCGACTTGGAATTTTAACACAATGCCATTTCCCTAGTTTAACCTGAAAGGAATGCACTAGTCACAACAGACTACATCATCCTGCCATTAAGCCCTGCCAAGGAACCGCTTTTTTGGCTGTGCTGGGCCAGCGTTGACGGGAAAGGAGTACACAGACCCACACACAGAGCACAGAGGGGCCACCTCTGCTTCCTCAGCCTTATCCAGCAACACCCAGCTCTTAACCATGACCCCTGGCCTGTGTCAGCACTGTGACAGCCCTGTGATGCGTGTGTCACTTCAGGACTTCTGCAGAGTCACAACACTGAGCAGGCAACTCCTGCCTTTCACTGACTTGCTGCTCTGTCTCAACACGCACTTGATCATCTGCCAGAGGGTGGTTGTTTCCCCCCCTCTTCTTTTTCTACATTTTCCAGCATTTTTTTTAAACATATACACTATTGTTACTGTTGAATGTCTTCTGTTTAAATCCAAAGACCTTTCAGCAACTATATACCCTCCCCCATCCAAGGAAAAAAAAGGAAAAAAAACAACAAAAAGCCAAACCCAACCTTTCCAATTGCCAGTGGTAATTAGGTTATGATTACTGAAAGAACAGTTTGCTTAGGGGACTAGTTACCAAAGCTACCAGAACGCTGGTATTTTAGTGGCTTTTTTTTTTTTTTTTTTTTTTTTAATTAAAGAAAGGGGGAAGAAAAGACAGAAGCATTTTCTTGATGATTTACAAAGAATGCTGATGCCAATAGGAAAACATTGAGTGTCTCATTTGCCCTCTCTTAGTGCTTTTGTGTAATGACAGGATTGCTGCAAAAACTGTAATGCACCAGAGTGATACTCAAGACGTGTTTACCTGTCATTTTGATTTTTGAAACTGTGAGCACAGATCTCTAAGACCTGAATTTACTTATTTGTTGTGTTCTGAGTGACAAGCAGCAGAGACAACTTCACCAAAAAGCATTTTGGTGCTCCTTGCCCTTCTTTACTACTCACTTTAATTCCTCTGCAGTTGAACTACCTTTTATTTAAGTGGACAGAGTGCACTGAACAGACAAGCAAGGAAACCTTTTCAAAAAACTGGAACCATACCTTTAGCTATTTTGGCACTTGCACTAAAAAGGGAACAGATATCACAGATACCATGTGTCCTTGTTATGTCCCTTATGCAGGTGTCTGTCCCTTGTTACAGATGTCTGTAAACCAAAATAGGAGATAAAAGCATTCCTAGTTCTGCAGTACACAGCACTGATTGTAACTCATGAGAGTCGACTAGCACTCCCTCGTGACTGATTACAGTGTTATCATAATTATCGACATGCCACTGTGGTTCCACATATGCTTTACAGAATGACCCAAGAGGATAGGTCCCTCTGCCCAATGAGTTTACAAAGGGAATGAGACATTACCATTTGTGCACCAAGCATAGGGTGCAGATAGATGAGGAGAATGAAGAGAAAGTGGTTACCACATCTGAAGGCCCAGGAGATATGCTTTAGTTAGATAGTACCTCATTCCTGCATCATAACATCTGGAACCTTATCTCCACATGTAATCACCCAGAGGTCAGGGGAACTAAACACAGGTTAGAAAGATATTCCATCGATTCACAACATCCAAGTGCCGCACAACAGATTAACAGCTTTGCTGATGAAGAATGCCTTGTGTCGTTGGCATTTAAAATAATTTTTCTGTGATTTTTCCATTGAGAATCATGTTTCCAGAACACAAAAGAAAGCAGCAGTTCCTCTTGACTCCGGGTTTGTCTGACTAAAGTGTATGTTTATAGGAAATTCAAGCTTGATTCGCTGTTTTCTAGAACGTCAGAGATTTTATAAATGCCAAAGCAACCACAGTGAACGGCGGTTAGTATCACATACTTCACAGAAAGAAATCTAGCGTTGGACAAACATAGGCTAGATTGCCCACAGAACAGAATTTTTATAATCTCCACCCTGTTATGGATTAGTTTATGGCATGATGTGAAGATGGAGATAATTTGGGGAGAAAAGCTGCAGCTTTGCAAATACTGTTCTGGTGTCTGCAGAATTTCCTTCTGGTTACAGCAAATAATTTTAACTCTTCATTTAAATTACAACTAGTACTTGGTTAGGCAATATGGAAGTAAAAGAAGTGCTTCCTTACACATATAAAATATTTTCCAATATGTTTGGCTGTACAGAGTCAAGTTCGCTTTATGTTTACCTTGAATATGTAAATGTTCAGCATGAGAAATTGCTTTTTAAGCAAAGACAAAAGTTAAGCAGGCATATATGCAATCAAAGCTGCTCCATAGCTGAAGGTAAAAAACACTTTAAATTTAGTCTATGGATGATAATATAGTGACTCAGAACACAGAGTTCCCAGAAACTGAAAAATATGGCTTTCTTGCTAGAAATCTGTAATTGTTCTTTTAGAGGTACACTCTTGCATTTCAGAAAATTTTCAGCAGCTAAACGACCCAAACCCATGAACTGTAAAAGACCTGCCATCATTTTAAAGGACCTGCTTTTAACTTTGCCTAGTATGAGTGTATTCAGCATTTATACAGAAGGCTGTAGATTCTACAAACCTATGCCTGCAACCTCAAATATATGTATGTAGCCCTGGATTTCTAGTGCTCAATATGACCTGTCTGTGCTTATAATTATTTCTCATTTAACAAGGTTTCTACTCATGCAGTTCTTCTGATAATGAGCATCTACTAATTTCTGCTAAATTCTGCTTCATACTGTTCTATTGAGTCTTTCCTAATGGTCTTTCACCCAAAAGAAAAATCCCTGCTCTTCCATCAAATTATTCTGTTAACAGTTCACTATAGCACAGACTAGTCAGCTAGAGGGACTGCCTTATTTTATTATATCCATTCAGAGAAAGGAGGGTAGTGGGTAGATAGCAGACCAGATTTACCCGTTTCATACAATTCTGTTGTATCATACCTGTTCAAAAGAGAAGGAAAACAGCCAATGCTTACACTACACTTTGGAGTAAAATTTACTTGAGAAGTAGTACAGTTTAGACTTCTCTTGTGACAAAACCGTCTCTGACATTTGGTTGTAATATATACCCAGGTAATTTAGAGTACCAGTACTGAACCTTATTTTTTTTTCCTATGGATGCCTAAAATGCTCTTACGGTGAAATGGGTACCTTTGCAAAATAAACAGATACAGACCGCTCTCTAGGATATATGATCTGCCTCTCTTAATTATCTTTCACGGGCAGCTTAGACACAACTCTCAAGGAGCATGTAGACTACAGATGGAGAGAACATAACTATGCTGCAGAGGGATCAAGAGGTCTTTCAGGGCTGTGGGGTTGAAGAATACAATTTAATTCTGAGTAAAGATGCAAAAATTGTCTCTTTGCAGCTACTGAAGCAAGGACTCTTTTTCATATTAACATCTGTACTGCAAGAAAAATTTAAGAACATATACACAACACAAGCTGATGGCTCTCTAGGGCATAGCTGAGAACATCTATGGGTGGTGATAACACCTTAAGAGTTTCAGTCATACATTCTTGCCTTCACTTCAGGCAGACACTCTCATGGACTGACTTAGATGCAACTTAAGTATAATTACTGAATTAGTTGATTTTGTTATTTTAAGAGTGGTTTATTTCCCCTTGACCTTCTAGACACCATGAAGTAATACAAGGAAGTGCCAAGAAGCCATTAGGCTAGACAAAACAAAACTAAATGCTTAGAAAGATACTAATGAGGCACCATATCTATTTTTTTCAGGTCCCTCAGTATTCTCAAGGAGTTAAAATTAACATGATGCAGGATAGAAAAAAAAAAGTGAATCCTTGGTTCTTCACTGCACTATTTCTGACAGGTGACAAAGTGTCCATCTGAGAGAGATGAAAGATGTCTACTGAAGGTCCTCTCTCTAGAAAGATCGTCAAAGGTATCCACTGTGTACACACTTCCCCAGCTTACCAAGAATTTTACCACACTTACCATCAAAAGTATCACAAAAGGCTTGGTTCAAGCTGTTCCAAATAATCCCACTCCCCTCCACCAAGAAAGAAAACAGTCTGCGATCCTGACATATTCATTAAGTTCCATTCAGGAACAGTGGCCTTGCATGTTGTGTACTACAGTTTCTTTAGGTTAATCAGTGAATCCTTGGATCATAGAATGGATGAAGGTAGCAAGCAGGTGCTAAATGTCTAGAAATATCTGTTCTCCACTAACTTTTAATCTGCTGACAGGGTAGAAAAGAGGTATTAGAATATTAGAAAATCAACCCTGTCCATCAGAATTCTGCCCATACAGAACATGTGGGGAGCAGAGCTATTAGGGGGGAAAAAATTTTCTGAGGGAGGATGCCTGGACTATAGGGAGTTTGGAACAAAACCAGAGAAAGTAAGATAGTGGTCTGAAGAAAGGGAATGGACTCCTTGGAATTGAAAAGCTAAGGTAGTATCTCTGAGAAATATAAATCACGTTAATGCCTTGACGGAGGACGGACATTTAGCACCAACAAAAATGCAGTGAAAGTTGCAAGAGAATTAACATCTGGATGCCTGTCTGGCTCCTCCTCCACAACAATGAGAATCTTTTGCTATTTAGGATTTGGAATCAATGCAGGGGCTAGTGCCAGAGGAGACAGCTGCAGAGTCCTGAAAAGGCAGCAGATGAGTGAATTCACATCTTCAGTTAAAAGTTTTCTGGCTGCTTTTTCAGGTTCCTGTATCTCTGGAGAAGCATCTGAAACGACAGTCTTCTACTGAGTTCATAGGGCTTGGATGCTGAAGTATCAAACTAGTACAACTCTTCTGTTCCCCAAAAGACCTGGAAGAAGTAGCTTATTTGGTTGCCAGGGCCCGGCTCTGGGGGCTCCCACATCACCATCTGCATGGAAGCCTTCCCAAGGGGTTGAATACAAACTTCTTCCCAGGCAAAACTAGTAGAAACACTCATACAAATGCATAATTCTGGAAGAAACTCGCCTTTACTTGACGTGGTAGAAAATGGCTGCCTGCACCGGGTAGGGAAATTGGGTGCAGAAAGGCTGCTACATGAACTCTGCTATTTCCATGAACTAGCCTTTGACTCTCACCGAGAGATTCACACAGCGTGTTCAGGAAATAAGGCAGTTCATACGAAAGACTCTTAATCTGAAGCCTGGACACCAGCACTCCTTTCTTTCGTCCTTCCATGACATTAGACCAGGGTCTCAACCTGAAACTTAGTCAATATGCATGCCTGCATCTATTTCAAATCACTAAGGGTTGTGGAACCAGATCATGGTTTGACACTACCGACATTCATTTCAGAAGGCAGGTGCAGAATCACTGTTACTGAAAACAGGTCTGTGGAGTGCAAAGACTAAAATGTAGAGAACAGTCTGACAAAGGAGCTGCAGTTCAACCCGTCATTCATCATTTTTTCTTATTTAGCAGCAAGTTATGAACTGTTCCTCTTACTGGGAACTCACAGTGATCCTGGCATCTTTGGCAAAAAATGATGCACAAATACATTAAATAACAGAAGAGCTCTAGCTTCTGGGCTCTTGTGGAGCCCTAGCAATAATTGCAGAGCCCTAGCAATGCCTGATACTAAATGCTCTACAAAGACAAATCAGTCCCTTTGGGTACAAACAGGTGTGCCATGTAGAAATTCAGTTTCTGCTTTGCCATAGTACTCAAGGAAGTAACTTAATTCTCTATTTGGGTGCCACAAGAAATAAAGTACTATGACACAGATTTATGTAATACTATTTTTTTTTTTCCTTAAAGTGCTTTCAGATAATTTGAAAATGAGGCAGAAGAGGTTCATGATGTTGTTTTTTTACTCCCACATATTATATATATATATATGAACCTCCAGTCAAATGCATGTATCTTACTCATTCTATGTAAGTCCAGCTTCTAATGTGCCTCTCATAAAAATAAGAAGACTGAATAGAGGTCCTTGTTATAAACTGCAATTTTTCTTTTTAAATTATATGGAATGACCACTCTGTCCTTGTTTATAGTCAGATTATCTACAGTCATAGTCCATTCTCCACACTTTCTTGTTCCTTTATTGTGTTCTTATTGAATTTTAAAGTCTGACAAGACTGTGTAGATTTCTTGTATGACAATAGAAGGCATGAGCATAGCACCAACCGAGGTTTCGATTCAACCAGTGTAAGGAATAATCCTAGTGTAAGATAGGAAATTGAGACCAGGACACTGCTCCACAGCCTGCTTAAAATCTGTGGTTGCTGCAAATGCCAAATATCTTATTTTTTTTTTCTATAGCAAGATGGCATGTGTACTTCTAGCAGCCTTAGTATAATCCATGATTTGAAATATGACATTCCAGATACAGTTAAAAGAAGAAGAAAGAACAGATGTTATAGATTTGAACTGAATTTGGGACAATGAAGGAGAGATTGATCTCTTTCAGCTTTTGGTATCAGTATTGTAAGTAGCTTTATTTCTAGATGGTCACTTCTTCATTAGTCCTTTTGTAGATCCTTACACTTATTTCACCTTTTCTTCAAACGGCATCCAGCAGCTTCTGCCAAAACCACCACAAATTACGTCTTAGCTGACACTAGCTGCTCTGAGAGCACTTACACAGCATTAATTTTTGCTGGGTCCCTCAACTGAGTGTACCACTTGTACAATTAAACCAGTCTCCAATGGTGCAGAGACCCTCTTTGCCTAAAAAAAATACAAATAGATCTATCTGCATCCACAATGTGCACTTCAGCACAGCATTTCAGGTTTACGTAAAGTTAATACAGCAGGGCACACTTGGTTTGCCCTCCGTGAGTTGCATGAAGTTACAGCGGCAATGCCGGCACTGCACTTCCTTCACTTACTCTGAAGGAAGTAATAACATACTATCGAGAAAACACAGAAAGACCTAGTGTCTTCTGTTTCTATTCTATTGGTGGTTTCAGTTCACCTCTGACAGCACAGTTAAAAGACAATACTTGTTTAATCCCCTCACCTCTACGAAGCCATAAATCTAATACCACTATCCACCAGAAAATAACTCTATGGAATCTGGACTGATTACTCAGACAGGGCATTATCTTAATCTTTGTCTGTTGAGTTTAGGTTTTGAATGTAGGTATCTCAAGGCAAAGAAAAATTTTTACTTTATATTTGGAAATTGATATACATTTCACAAATAGCAAATACTCTGGTTTGACTAAGTTGGAAGTCCAATAGATGCATAATCTTTAAAAAGATAAAATCTAAACAGTCAACAAACATAATCCACATTTTCATGCAGTTGAAATGTCTCATCGTGTTAATGGTAACTAAGATTTACAAAACTTGGCCCCTAATTAGTATAAATATTATGCAATTATTAGAAGATTATGCTAGTAGATACTAACAAAATAGGTGACTCACATGGATCTTACTCATGAATCTAAGATTTCAAACCCAGCTCATATTCTGCTTCCAGTGCCTAGAAAAATGTATCTCTTTATTCACCTGGAAGAAGAAAATGTTTTCCAGAAGCACTGTATTCCAAACAACAGAATTTGTCATGTTATAAAAGACAGAAGGGAAAATTTCCATTGATTATTCCTGAAATTTCCATCATCAGAAGCATAGCTTGGGAAGAAAGTTACCTTAAACTCTCACAGGAAACAATGCTAAAGAAAAGATAATCAAAATAGTGCACGAATAATGAATGTGCAGCATGCAAGAATGTCATTTCACTACTCAGCTCTAGAAGTCTCATTCTTCTATGCCAAGGAATCACAGATAAAAATATGAGCATTTTATTAGCCATCTTAAATGAAATATAATATTAATTTCATGTACATAATCTTCATTACTGCAATATACATATTACTAGTGTAATTTAGTCAATTAGGACAAAGCTACAAATCAGGTACCACCATAAGAAATATAAAATGGGAAGTTGTACTGAAGAAATTAAAAGTGAATAGCAAGGCAGCAGTAACAGGGACAGGCTGAGAGAAGAAATAAAGGATGGGAATAAGTCTTTAAACCAGATAATTACAATCAGAATAAAACACCTCACAGTTATAAATAATGTATTTCAATACAAACACGTAAGCACAAACTACCTTTAGATGCAAGCAGGTGTTCACTAATGATCAACTAGACAAAGTAGTAGAGACTCTTAAATTCAGACCAAAGGTGCGCAGTTTAATATTGCATTTCAATAGCTTTTCTGACTTGACATATATTACTTCTTCTCTCTTTTCCCTTTGACTCAGCTGCTGTACAGAAGACCTCGTCACAACACAAATTAAATAAAAGAACAATGTGTAACTTCAATAGAGAATGAAGATGGTAAATGCATACATTCATCCTTTCAGCCTTCTCCCTTCTGCCCCCTGCCTATTCATTCCCCAGCCCAACCAAAAATATTATACACGCACGCACATGAATATACACACATGTGCATATTATCAGCTTTATGCAATGAGAAATATGTTAATTTACTCAGCGCGGCAAGGCACATTTGGTGAGTGTGGATTAGCTAAAATAACAGAGGGGAAAAGCTGGGGTAAGCAGGCTGAAGCCCTGTGTGTGGCCAAGGCAGCGGGAAGCAAGGCAGAGAGAAAGAGAATGAACCCAACAACACAACAGTGGAACAGGCAGCTGGCCTGAGATGCTAATTCAGCGCTTTAACAAATCAATGCCACTTGAAAAGTACAATGCGAGCCCTCACTGGGTAGATGTCAGGGGACTGAGAAAATGCATTCTCAAGTATTTCACATTAAGAGGGAATAATGTGTTAATTTATAACTCTTCACCCTATACACTTGGATTATCCATCTGTGTCAGTGATTTGACTTCTTAAATTTATCAAAAACATGCGCAAAGGGAGGCATCTTCTGCTAAAGCATTGGGAAATAGCGATTCAGAAACAGTCTGTCCTATTTTCTTGTTGGGTGGACGGCTGGAGGGGTTTTTTTCTTTTTCCCTTTTTTTTTTCCTTTGGACCCTTTGGTCAAACGAAGGCCTTGCCTTAGTGGTGGCTGATTGCATTAGGTACCATCCGTCAAAAGTGACACCACAGAGCAGCAAAATCTTGAATCAGCAACCTGAGATGCCATCATTGGAATTTAGTTTAAGGAAACTTGGCAAAATCCCTCTGCACACCTAGCAGAAGAGAAGCTGCTACGATTAAAATGCCGTTCTAAATACCAGCTGAGATCTACAGATGCTACCTACTGAAATACAAAGGAGAGGAGGCTGGGGAGGGAGAAGTAAGTTGGGTTTATTTTGAGATGGCATGTATGTATAAGGAGTTTTGATGCAAACTTGAAGTGGAACTGTCATAAGAGAAGTATTACTGATTGTTGTGAGGTCAGATTCTTGAAACTGTTTCTTAAGAAAAGATGTGTTTGTTTCAATTACGTAGACAGTACCATTTCATATGCATAGAAAAATGAATGTCAGCCCAGAAAACACAGATCAAACCTAAATTGTTTTTGTTTGGAAAAGATGTCTGTTTCAAAATTTATTTATTTTTTGGTTGTATATTTATTGGATAACTTTGCATTAATTTAAAGTGTCAAGCTACCTGAATGAGAATGAAGTCTGGTTTATGTCTATTGAACATATATGTCATGGACAGTGGCAGTGCACCCTGCCACCTAAATATCTTCATCATAATGCAGAGAAGCAAAATCGAAAGGAGCAATAGGGATAACATGTACTAATTAGGATCAGCTCAGTAATATTTAACACAAAGATACAGTGCTTTCCGACCAGCTTCAAACAGTTACCCATCTGTGGGTTAGATATTAACAAACAAAACAAATTTTAGGAAGAGAAAATAATTTCTGAAAATTCCTGGAAAGCATAAGTGGCTTTAACCATTTCACATTAAATTAAATAGGCACGGACAACTTTCTAGGTGCTTGAATAATTGCCAGTTATATTTCCTTGTATTTGTACTACACAAGGCCTATATTGTTGTAGGATTTTTTTTTGTCAATTATACAATTGTAATAGAAACAGACACTCTCTTATTTTCAGAACATTCATATGTAAATAATATGCTGATGAATGGAAATTAGATGCTATAGATGATACATAAGTATCCACATCTAGTAAAAGGAAATGCTACTTCACTTAAACGGACTTCAGTACTACTGCCTTTGCCATCCCCTGCTTCCCTAGCAGAGGCAGGTACCACATAAGATGAGGGCAGGTGGCCATTCGGGGGTTTCTGACAATAGTGAAATTAACATGGAGAAACACACAAGCTAGAAAATAAATCCAGTTTTGACAGAAAAATGTTTCATAATTTCATTCTCTCACATGGGGGCTTTGTCTTTTCTTTATGGTTATTTTTTTAAAAACAAAGGCCTTGGAAATACATATTTTCTTTTCCATGAAGAATGCAAAATTATTTTCTCTCAAAACAGAAACCCCTTAAGGAGTACTTCATATTTTTGGCACTGTGCACCTCTTTTCCTTCTCCTTGTATGAAACCCTATGAAGGATATAGCATGCATGCTTCACAGGCTTGTTTAAAACCCTAAAGAATCCTGAGGGGGTCTTTAGGTCTGTTTATTAATTATAACCCAGAAAGGTACCACATATGTGCACTGATTGCAGAAAGTCTGCATCCTAGCCCCTTGCACAAATTTCTAATCCTGTCTGTCCCATCCAGACTTCTCCCTAATATAAGCTATCTATTCTTATCATTATAGTACATTTAATCCCCCTCTGCTACTCCCCTCCCCTCCTTTCTGGACTCACCTAAGGGGTTAAAAGACTAGAGTACATTTGTGACTTGTCAGTGACATATAATACCCAGGTCCTTCATGCAATCAACTTTTACTTGACATGTATTTGCTCATCACAGGACCCGCATTACTACTGGGAAAATGAAGAAAAACCTAAATTAACACTTGACATTCAATATGGTCAAGTCCTTAATTGGCTGGGCTTCCTGAGAAAGCAATTTTCTATTCCCCAAACTGTTCGTGTGTCATGTGTGGAGTGCAGCTCTTGGC
Organism: Falcunculus frontatus; assembly: GCA_013398115.1. Classification (NCBI taxonomy): domain Eukaryota; kingdom Metazoa; phylum Chordata; class Aves; order Passeriformes; genus Falcunculus; species Falcunculus frontatus. Next base: position 159,981 of record VZRV01003465.1, read on the forward strand.
CATCACTGCTGTCCCTCGCTCACTCTAATGAGAGCAGATGAATTAGTGCTACGTGACACGATTTTAGCAGGGCTCCCTCATTCCCTCCCCCCAGTCCTTTTCCTCTGTTAGTGACAGCTGTGTGGCGGGGGGTGGGGACAAGGACACTGAGAAATGCCAATTCAAATAGTTGTGTGAAGACCGAGGTTTTTTTGAAATATTAAGTATTTTCTTGATATTCCTAGAACCTTGAAATTTAGAAGTAATAGGATGGAAAAGGAGATGCAGCAGTATAAAGATATAAGAAATTAGCTGAGTTTGCCTGGATACAAATTAACTTCCAGCATCTCTCCCATCCCTCTATTAACCTGTAGCAATCTAATTAAAATGGAAATTTCCTACACTGGAAAAGTAGTTCAAAAATATTTACAGAGTTTCTAGCTTAATGAATTCACAAATTTTTTTCATGTATATTTCATGTAAATAAAAAATCACTTCTACAGCATGCTTCCCTGTAGGACAAAGATCATGTACAACAAAAGAACATTTGTGTGTCTGTTTGGAAATGATGTCCATTGTATTCAGTTTATTTTTATTATACAGGAAATTTCTTTCATCCAGGATGGTACTGCTCACTTTGCAATATAATGTTAAATTCTAACAATGCTTTAACTATTTGAAAACCAATGGAAATCCCATAAAGAGCTCAAGTATTTCCTGAGAATTTGTTGACTGACAGATGAATGCAATTCCTACTGCTAACATAAAAATAAAACAAATTACATCAATGTAAAAAAAATGGAGTTTCACCTGGTATCAAGGATAAAAAATTAGGAAAAAAGGAGACTAAGAACAAGACATTCAAAATACTTAGATTGCCCACCAAAAAAAAAGAAGTATATACATACCTGAACATCTATTACTGAAAATGCACAAACGACTACAAAATATTTAAAGGAGACAATTCTGTGAGACCATACTTTCTCCTGACTTCTTAAATGTAACAGAAAAAATAATGTGTGTGTCAGATATTGTGAAAGAACTTTAAAATGAGGCCTGACATTTCGCAATCAGTTAAGCAAAAAAATTGTAAGACTTATATTAACAGAGATGAACTTGCCTCAGGAAGTGTCTTTGTCTCAGATTAAAAAAAAGTAGCTTTGGAATTTGCAAGTTATCTCTCCAAATCTGAGCCTAGCCTTGTAAAGTTATATTACTTCAGTAATATAACACATAAGTGCAGACTTCTAGTTACAAGGCAAAAGAAATGCAATTTTTGCTGTAAAATACATTCATAAACATGCATTACCCAAAACAGAAACGAGATTTTTCACTCTATGTTTTTGCACCTATGACAAAGGTGTGCAGATTTTTACGGCTATGGTTGTAAATATTTCAATAAAGCAACAACAATGGTGTTTAAAGCCTCACTTTTTCCTACTTGCTTTTAAAACACCCTTCAGTCATTTCAGTGTTTTCAAACTACACAGAAGGAACACATACGGCTTTGGACATCAGCATTTCTCAAAGGCTTTAAATGTTCCTCTTTGTCAGGTGCTGAAATAGGCCCTTGATACACAATAAAAGCTCTAAAAGGCAACCATGACAAAAAATTAAAATATCAGTCATTCTCAGTGTTGCATCTTCACACAAAAGAACGGCAATGAACTGAATTAGACCACCAATCATACCTGTATTAGCAGAATGCTAAACTTCAGAGCACTTCACTGACAACAAACAACTCCACATTTGAGGCACTTGTTGGTGAGAAGTGGTTAAGGCTTCCTTTTAGAGCAAACCCCAAAGTTTTCTCCTATAATTTTTTCAAGAAACAAGTACTGTAGCAGAAGCATCCTCAAGAAACAAAGGGCATAGTGATCTAGCTAATAGTGTTGTGGTGACCTTTGAGACACTGACTAGTCTGTCAAGCACCATCTGCGATATGTACAGCATAGTTAAGAGGAGGATTATTAGCTAGCCTAGAGACTGAAGAGCCATTTCAGTCTTAAAAAGAATATGAACTAAATTCACTGAACTTGTACAGCTTGAGCATCGGACTGCCGCAGGTTAAGAAAGCCTTCTACTTCACAGGATAGGATCCAAGGATTATGTTGAATATATGGCACCTCTCATCTTAAATTCATCCTGAGTTTGGGAAAAATAAAATCAAAGAAGCATTGTACCTCAAATCACCTTTAATATCAGCAGTATCACCTCTGCTGTGGACAGATATCACAGATACAGTAAAGTTCCTAGGAAACTCAGGATTACTCTTAAATGGCGTAGAAAGACATGCATTCAAAAAGCCTTAGATTTCCTTAAAAATAATAATTTTACTTGGGGTAGGATATGCAGCACTAGCATCCTGATTCAGCATGCTCAGATTTGAATCATGTAATCTCCTTCACACTGCTGGATGAGAAGTAGAAATGACAGCAAATAATGGGTCAGAGGAACTACTTGCTGCTAAACTGGAAAGCTCCTTTCCTTACTGCCTACAGTAAAACAGCCCATTAAGAGTTGCTTTTTGATTAAAAACAAGTAAGTAATCTCAACGACGGCAAAGTGACATGTTTTAACTTGACATTTTGTTAAGGATGAGTACCCTGTGAAGCTCATGAAAGAGTGAAGAGATTCATTCGAACACTAAGATTTACTATATATACTCAATGCCACTGTCACTCCTGTGCAAAACATGTCAACCCAGAAATATCTGACTCAACAGCCCTAAGGTTATTTAGAATAGAAAGTGAGATTTTTACATGTTTCACTTTGATGCCATGAAAGCAGCTGCATTAAGTTCTCTCAGTGGTTTTTAAAACCCAAATAAAATGCTTGCTCTGTGTTTTAAAACTTACTGTGAAAATGTGTGCCACCCACCCAGTCAGTAATAGCTTACATTCACCATTTTCAGAAAAGATAAACACAGCAGAGAAGGAAATGATAATATGAAAACAGCCTGGCACGTGAAATGAGGAAAAGCATTGTAGAGTATCTGGCAAGACAAAGCACACAAATGTTATTTTATGAAAATTAATAGCATCTGAAATTATACTCCCACCCCAGTACTCTCACCCAACCTCATGCCCAAATTAAAAGTATTTTATCTAATTCCCAGTTGAGAAGGTTGCTAAAAGTGGTAAGTCACAGCTGTGTTGACATTGAACTTCTTGAACACAGAATATTAACATCACACAACACACTTTGCAGATGCTTCATTACAAGCAGCACCACTCACTTGATTTGAAATACCTAACCTAGCTGTAATATAAACTGATAGTCTCCAGCCTCTTCACCAGTTAAAGTCCTCTTTACAGTTCTGGAAACACAGCAACCCTTTATTATGTTTATGCCAAACTTATCTGCATTTTGATTAGAATTTCACAGTGACCAGTGGTTCAATTCAGTGGTATGTCAGACATGGCTGAGAATAGACCCCACCTACTTATCATTTTATCTAGATACTCTCCCTTTTGTTCCTATTGAAATCTATAACACAATCACATTCAGTTTAAAATACAAACTAATTAACTATCCATTCATTTCAAAAATGTTGGTGTAATGCTTATACCTGACTTGCCTGGAGATTCTCAATTATGAACAGAACTTACCTTTCCTTGAACATAATAGACAAAAAAGGCATTGGATGTCAAATTCTGCACGCAGCTAAATGATGCTTCTTTATAGCAGATCTCAGTATTTGCTTTGATATACCTTGTTTTAGAAAATTGTACTCTCATAGCACTTTTCTTCAGTCAACAACATTAAAACTGCCTATGTAGGTGAGTGTACTGTAATTGACTGTATGAAAATTACAGCACTGCTGTAACATCTGCACAGTAACTTCACTTCTGAAGACTGCAAGCATTTCATCCAGTTCCTGATATGTCACTTTAAAATTTTTCTGGAGCTAAAAGCATTGGCTTTAACAACTTGCAAAAAAACAATGATCAAATTTAGTACTTTAATAATGACTTTAAGAATTGCAGCAACCACTGAGGTGTTACCTTTACAAAGACAGTGACTTTCTAGACCACAGCTATCTAGCAAATAATGCTGACTTCTGCCTCACGTTTTGAGTGGTTTCATGGTAGTCAATGGCTATCATAAGTAAAACTTAGTGCAATGTTCTCGTAGTGCTGTTTCTTACAGGGGTGATCACCAGCCATATTTCAGTCCTATTCGAATTCTGGGGCCATGTTTCTCCTAACTGTATTACCATAAACTGACTCAAAAGCCTACACTGCAATTCAGCTAGCATTTTCAAAGCCTTACTTCATGTTTTAGTATTTTAAACTACAGGAGTTTGTATGCTCTTGGGGCCTGGATACCTAAATTTCTAGAAGCCAATTTCCATATCTGCAATATGTTAGCAGAAGAATAAATATCCTGAATTCCAGTATGAAGAATATAATGAATAAGAGCAATATTTTAAGAATATAATGAATTAACATATTTGATTTGGTACCATGGAACCAGAGATGGTTTTGCAGTTCTTTTCAGTGAGTCTCAGAGAGCATAAATGCTTAACAATTGATATTATTCATAATTCAAAATTTAATTCCTTATTAATCAATTATATACTTATAAATAGAGAGGCTATGTACATTAGTTACCTGAAATTATTACAGATAATATCAGAAAAATGCTTTTTTTTAATAAAGTAAGATACAGGTAATTTTTAAGATGAAATTATTTAGGACTCAAATTCTTTTAAGGACTGCAGAGTTAGCTTTCAGAGAAATACTTTCCAAATGGACTAATATAATTTTTTTTAGATATGTCCAGTCTCAGTGTTACAGTGGTTAAATGGATACATTATTTATGTACTTTATTCATTAAAAAATTATTTACAAGGATACCATAGGACTATAGTGTGGATTTTTTGCATGGAGGCTAGGGTGTGTTATAACTAATTCAAAGGAGAAAGAAAGAAAGGGTTACAGAATTCACAAAAAGTGTGTAGACGAGATTCAGACTAGCACACAGTGTGTGATAAAAATCAAATATGGAACATAATGGGACATATGGAAACATATCTTTTGTGCAGGGAAGGATGAATCACAAGTTCACAGCTGGAATTTATGTGGATCCTTATTTAGTGGAGCATCTGTAGCCACTGTTTAGCTACATTCCCACACCAACAACAAAACGGTGCCACAGAAGAGAACACAAGCATCAAGCTCCAGCTGGTATCTGCGCCCACCACTCCTTTCTTTTCCCTGAAGCCACATTTAGTCAGTTTTCTTTTTACAGTTTGTAGGTGTATAAACATGCATATGCAAGTCAGTGGATAAAAACAAAATGCCACACCTGACCACTGCAGAATTTTGGAAGGCATAAGGATGTGGCATAGAAAGGACAGGCTCAGAAAAAAAAGCCCCAGTCATTTAAAATCAAGTCTCCTGTCTACAGTGTTACTTTATGCATTTTCAAATTTAGGTATTTCATGAACTTTACATGTTTGAAGAGCTTTATTTCAGTTTGGTACCATTAAAAAAGGCCTTTAAAAATGTAAATTTAAAAATCATACAAAACATGATTTATATAGGTCTGTTCGTAGAGAACTGAATTTCAACTTCCTCTTTATAAAACTGCTTATAGATGGAATTGCTTTAACATTTTCACACCTGGCTTTTAACTCCTCAACATTAAAACAAAGCAAAACAAGCATGTGGAGAAAGACATAATTTCATGCCTAAGCAGTTTCATGCAAAAGCTACGTAAATATCAACTAAAGATGTTTAAATTGGGGTTAGTTTTGTTTGGGAGATTCGTGATGTTTTCCTTTTTAACATCATTTCTGTCTATGCTATGAGTTAAATAATTTTCTTCCACTGTCTTCTGAAAGATTTAATGAATTAAGGAATAGATTAAGAAATCATACATTTTTGCGCAAGATTAAAATTGCATTTTAAATTTTAAAAATGCCTGAATTATCAGAGTTATTGAGCACTGAGTTATCAGAGGATAGTTTTTTTAAACTAGCATACACCACACAGCTAGCATACACCACACAGTTTCTCGTAAGTGTATAATTAAAATTTTGAACAACCTAGACTTTAAAGGTCATGCTTTTACAAACACTACATTATTTGAAACTAGAGTACAATGCTCTAATCCATTCCCCAAATTTTACTTCTACAATTATTTCTTCATTTAATATTTAATATGCTCCATCACAGAAGAAGCGAAACACGAATTACACGTTCCTGAGGAAAGACTGTTGGAAAAGCCCTCACACCAATTCTGTGATTATGGACTATACTTGTATTGATTTCAATGAGAAAAGGACTAGGCACTTAAAATTATAATTTTCTAGTGTTGTAAAGTATTGGTTTTCCACAGGAAACTTTTGTATTAGCAGTAAATTTTGAGATACTTGGGATTTCACCTGTGATAGTGTACTGACAGACTGACTACCTCAATGAAGCTTTCACCGTAAGAAAATAGATAGAGATTATTTTAAATAAATTTTCAGATAAGTCTGATTACTAACCATGTTTATTATTTTCTGAACATTTTCCATGTTCTTGCTCAGGTTCTAAACCCCAGCTTTTACATCATTTCTTAGAAAATCAGACTGGGAAGCAAACAACCCTCATTAACAAAAACATACACCAGAATGTACCAGCTTCATTTTTTTCTCAATTTTTAATGAAACGAAAACAAAAATGCCACTTCACAATAACTGCTATGCCAAAACTGGAGAAGTAGCACTTCCCTTCGAATGAAAATTCACTTATGAGAGAGACTATACATTTGCCAAGTTGTTGTAAATAAATTATCTGTGGATTGCTAAATACTAATTTAATATTGCAGCTTATACAAACAATTTTTATTTAATATTTAGGGGGAGACAATGTCTTCAGAATGCTGTATCAAAAGGTTAAAAACCCCCATATTTTCAACTAAATTTAAATGTTTCAGTTGTCTTTCTTATTTAACACTGCAGAGAAAAATCAACATCTCACTAGATTCCAGAGCAATATTTTAGGACATCTTTCAAAATAGTATAATAACATTCTATTTAGATTATTTTGTCTTTTGTGAAAAATTATTTTGTTTTCTAGGAGGAGGAAATCAAAGTAGGAATAAAATGGATAGTATATACTGGAAACAAACACAGCCATTCATACACATTTTAATTTAAAACAGTGCTTTCTAATCAGCTATCACTATTACAGTAGAAATTCAACATCTTTTTTAAGAATAGAACAATTATTTTAAAAATGTAGTAAGCAAAATCTATGGTAATGAGATCCCATGTCAGACAGACAGATGTCATCCCTTATTTCTATACATGAAAAAAAACATATAGGGTGAGTTGAGGGCTTTTTCCTAGCAGAAAGGAAGTGATTGATAGACCCCAGTTAAAATTTATTTTTCTTTAATCTGATATTCACTCTCATTCCCTTTCTCTCTCTTCCCCTCTCTGCCCCGAACTGAACTTCCACATTGCATTAACAATGGACTAGTGGATAGGAGGATCTATTAAAATGAGTAACTCACTGCGTAAGGCACTTCATTTGCAGTATGCTCCATCTGCATGAACCCAATGTTTTGGTGTGCTGTCTGCTGCTGTAACTAGTTCTCTCCCAGATATCAATGAAGCTGTGCATACATTCTACTCTTTTTATGCAAATTATGGCTTTGGAGAGGTCATGCCTCAACACCACTGAATTAATAAGCAGCCAATCTGTGATATAAATAACATATTTAAAATCATCAATCAGCTTTCAGATTATTACACCATTTGCAGAACATAATCAAAACTGCTAATGGGCAGTTCTTGCTGGGCATTTCTTTATGTCATTCTCCATGAAGATGCAGCAAAGCATATGAATAAATCTCTTTCTGGAGAAGTTTCTAAAAAGAGCACTTTTCCTGCTATCTTTAAGAACATGAGCAATTAGAGCGTGCTGTTTCACAAAACTCTTTGTACACCAATGTTTGTACACTTGAGGAACACAGTAATTCAGAAACCAGATTTCTGTTTAAGGCTTTAAATGGTGAAAAAAAATCCCACCCTACTCCAAACCCTGAAAAAAATCTATAAATAAGCAACGTTATTTAATCATGAACAAGACACAGAATCCCTACAATTTTCAGAACAAATGATAAAGTTTTTACACAGTTGTTATGTTTTTCCTGTTTTAGAAACTAAGTTGTTTTTGCTTTTCATACCTGCTTTCCACAACCCTTTCTTCTGTGCATTCTAATTTAAAAGAAAAACTAATATTAGATAAAGCAACACATAATTTGACAGCCTACCAGTTAAATTCTGACAGGGTCAATAAAATGAGAGCTTGCAGGAGTCCCAGATGAGGAACACTTTCATGAATGCCTCCATTGTGTAAACTCTCCGTATATCCTGCCTGCAAATGACAGTCATATGCCACCAGCTGCAGGAGGCATTCCAGCAATGTCAACTGCTGTGGGGCATTAAGGAAGGGTGGATGAGTTGGTACTTCTTAATATTTTTCCCTGGCTAGTGGGAGAGCTGTCGCACTTTACTCATTTAAGTGTTATTTTTTAAAGACTATACTGTTTATTTAGAAATGTAAGAAAATATATAATTAAAGCCTTGCTAATGGAGCTCCTCATTTTAATAGTAGTTTTATTATATAAAGCCAGCTGGAAGCAATTACTTTTTTCCTTGCATACCCTTCATTAGTTTTTACCTCCCTCCTCCCCAAGACATCTATTTCAGATATTCTTATCAAATTTATGTATTTTAAAAAGTAAACTGCTCAGGGAACAAACAGCTACTAAAAGTTATGATACGAAGTGTGAAAACACATCCACTACTCAGAAAAACTGCTGCTACCACTTCCGGGGAGACTGTTTACCTATGAATTCCACTTTACAGATTGCCATTAAATTTTTTAGAGAATTCCTGCAAGAAAGAAAAGTCACATTTTTAATTAAGAACTAAGTCTGAACACAGTGATACAGGTTTGTGGCTTTAACTTGAACAATGTAATTTGCTTTGAACAACTCACTGAAGTCCAGTCTGATTTATTTTTTGTCTACTAAGTCTGTGTGGAAAAAAATAGTATTCCAGTATTCCATAAGTTTAATTTTCCCATTTTTCTTGATACATCCTTTGTCAAATAAACGTATTTGATATACAAGAATGCAAATAAAATGAGGGTTTCTTTTTAAATATTAGCAATGCCTTGCTTAAGAAACTGTACAAAGTAGAGATCAAACTGAGATGCTTTTCACCACCTTCCACGTCATAATCCAGGACATCACACATTTTTATCGGTTTTTTTGCATACAGACACACCAAAATAAAACAACACTGAACTCTCCATGTCAGCACTTACATTAAGCCATGCTTGGGAGTGATGCTTCTCCTCTCTGCCCCCTATGTCTTCCTATAGACCCTTATAATCAAGATTGCTTTAATTATTCATTTACTACCAAGAAGAGTTTTTCTTTTAATACATATTCAGATATATATACAGAGAAAGAAAAACTGTAGGGAAAGAAAAATGAGGAAAGACATAAATAAATAAAGGGTATCAATAATGATCTATCATAAAAGGACATTTTGCCGTTGTACTTCCACAGGAGCCGTAACATCTCACAAGACATCCCTCTGAAAGCAGTAATAAAACTGCAGTACAGTACACAAGGTTTTGTATTCTGTGCAGGCAAAGGGCAATGAATATGCTAAAAGAAAATCAATCTCCATAAAAAGATCCGACAATAACATCTTCTAGTTTGTTTTTATACAGATATATTTCTAATGAGAAAATAGAGAAGATAGAACATTCTGGGAAACGAAATTTTTATGTAAACAAGAATAATTCCTTTCAAAATGCTACCTTGATTGATTAAATCACCTTTTATCCTGTTATGTTGCTACTTTTTCTTTGGAAAAGTTGGCAGGACCAGTTAACAAGGAGTCCTGTAGACATTTCTCCTTCCATTTGTTTCATGTGGAATTATCCTGCCCAGATTTCATTCTGAGATTTCTGGTTGAAAAAATTCAAAAGTTCAGAGGCAAAATGAAAGCAACCATGAATGTGCACTGGGAACTTCCAAGGTAACCCACAAAAACCTGATCTTTCAGTAACTGAGACATAAAGCCATACAGAGGCCCATAATGTCTAAAACTCACACCTGATCTCAGACTTTAACAGAGAACCTTGTTTAATTTCTGGGTTTTAATAAACCAGGCAACCAGGTTTAGATTTCATTAAGAAAGTGCAACAGTTATGTTGAATTTTTTTTAAATGATGTTCCTCTCCTTGGTGTCTAAGTAATAGAAAAGATTAAAATACACAAGAGCAACTTTCTCAACCACCACAGAATCTCGTCTCGCAAAATACCCGCATTTTTAGCTTCATAAAAGTTACACACATACAGAAGGTTTACAGAATTGAGCTCCTGCTTACAGCTCACTCTGAAGGCTAGTACATTGCTATCTGTGATTCTGTACCTAAACTATATGCTGTCCTTGATGCATGACAGAGCCTCCAATGACATGAATGGGAAACACATGCTTGGATCACAGTGAGGATGTGATCTTTTATATTTTGTTTTCCTCTTACTAGTACACCAAATGTTGAATTGTTCAGATGAAAAGAACTAAACTGTTCAAAGCTAGAAGTATTGCATTTTAAAGTTACCAATCTTTAAGAAATACATGCTTAAAGAACACTCGGAGAAAATGCATGTGCAGAGATTCCGGTAATCTATCTCTTTTCCTAGAATTCTGGTGAAATAAAGTTTAAAAAGAAACAACACAAATAAACAAATTGTGTTCATTAGGTGTGTCCTGCTGTTCCCTGAGTTGTTAAAAATTACTGAGAAAAAGAACAATTAAAGCTCTGTTTTCAATATTAACTGCAGTAGGTATCATGAAAAATACAGGCATTTACCATGTCACTCAATTTCCTTTATAATGGACATATTCCAAAACCCACAGGTAGGCAGACTGCAGCACTGATCTCTACTGGTTTATTTGTGCTGTGGTCCATTTTCGGATAAACACCACCTCAAGTTTACCTGCCAGTGACAGTACATTTCAACTTCAATGACAAGCCCAGAACAAATTTTCTGACTTTCCATAAAGCTTCTTAAAGTATCACTTATTATTCACTTTGTAAGAGAAGATTGCCGAGTTCTGCATGGTGCATGGGAGGGAATTGCAGGATCGTAATCATGACATTCTGTTTTCTGAACTCCCATGTTCTCTAAGTGGCAGATGACACTCTCCTTTCCTTTGCACAAGTGCACAGATACGCATCATCAGTAGAGGATGGGGATGCAATGGCTTCCCGAGAGAGTCAAAATAGCATCAATGGTACACTGTTGGCAAGTTCACACTGAGCAATGCAATTCTGAGATGCTCACCCCCCCGCCCTCCAAAAGAGAGGACCTTTCTATGACAAAATATTGTGTGACAGAGCCATCCAAATGGCACTGTCTTTTCTGTCAGTGAACAAACATAATTTACAGAACAGTTGTCAAGTACTTTAATAAAGGAGAGGAGGCATTAGGGTGTTACGATAATGAGTGGGGTGAACAGTAAAGCAACAGATGCCTGTCCACTGGCCGATGTACAGTCTCTTATTTTGGACATTTGTTAGACAGACCGATGTTAAACTAAAGAAAGCATTTTGCCTCATTGAAAAACTGTACATAAGCACACGGACATTCATTATATAAAAATTCTTTTTAAGTTTACTCCTTTCTACAGGTCAGCTGGGGAAAAAATAAACCCCTTGATTAAAGTGTATCTAGAACCTGAAATTTTGTCTTTACACTCTCAAAATTATAGCAAAAAAGCTGCATTACTGATTCTCTTTCTGAACTAAATGATTGAGACAGTAAGAGTGGAATTCTCCTTTTCTCCCTCTTCTCTGTTTCAGCCTTCTCTTTCTTGAGCCAGTATGATTCATCACCTCCTGGGTATACTAGGAGCCCCAAGTTTGGAAATTCTTCTGAACTGTGAAGAAACATTATTCTACAAGGCAAATCCTTTTACAATAGCACAAGCACTATTGTTTGAGAAAAATAACTGAGTGAAGGAAGCTCTACACAGCATACGTTTTGAGCATTTCTAATAAAAAGTAAATGATCTTTAAAGCTTTTGTTTCTGATTCTACTTTCTGACGGCAGTTCTGTATCAGTGAACAGGGTGTTCCTTTGCAATCAGCACAGTGTCACAATGACCTGGCAAATGCGAATGCTTTCACTATCACTACAGTCCTTGCAATCTTGCCTCAGCTGTGACCCATTCACTTTTGCCCCAACTTCACTAAGATGCCTTACTCAGCATCTAATTAGTTAGGGAAGATTTGCCTTGGCTCTTAACCCTGACATAAGAGCAGGAGACTCTGCTGCTGTTTTATACCAAATCTGTTCCGTCACTACATTAATCAAATCCCTATAAAACTATACATGAATAAGGAACTACTAAAATACAAAATCAAAAAATATAAACTGATGTATTTTTAAATTTTAAACACTAGTACTTATTGCACAATATATATTTGAGCATGTGATTTAGGATGTTTCAATGATTCATGCAGGTTTTACAGTTTTGTGCATACATATCTCAAAGCTCTGACATTGTTAGCACATCATCAACAAAGATATAGAATGGCACAAATATGTTCAAACACTGTATGTGTATATGTGCAAGATTAATATGTATAGAAAGGAATGGGAAACAATTTGCTATGTTTTAGTTCTCCTTTAAATACTGAACACAATGAGAGAAGCTATTGAGATGCATTTTTTACTTTTAATCATGTATCATGCACATAGCCATGTAGCTACCATTGTATGTATTTTTATGTCTAGTTGTATATGCCACACAAAACATCCCGCATTTTTGTTACGTACAATATTTCCCAATGCCTCTATTCTGAGGCACATCAGAAGCAGCAAAAAATTCTTGAGGCAAATATTTTTGATTTGCTAAAAGGACAAGTACACATTTAAATCGTGCTTTACCAAAATACCCAACAAAATTAAAGCAAGTGTCTGAAATAAGACAATGTAACCGATAAAGCTTCTAAATTCATATTAGCACACAAACTTAATAATGAACAGCATAAAAAAAAGAAAACCCCACCCGGGCTCAGCTCATCTTTAAAATGGTGTGATAAAAATATATATAATTGTAAGATTATTATGTTTGCTGATGCTTACTCACAAAGGCGATTGTTAACTACCTTAAACCACGAAATGCATTTTACCAATGACAATCCTCCTCTCAAATGTTCATAGTAAATCAATGTATGGTATTACAGCCTGTTGTCAAATTAAGTTTGAACTCCTTTCACATGTACATAGTTACATGCTACAGTAAAACAGTTAATTACTTAATAAACGTTAAAATTGCATACAACCTCTATGTCCAACAACCCAGAAACATTTAAAAAAGCTTTCACCTTCAAACCATTAGACATTACACTACTCTCTTATTTTTAAATACAGGTTCAATAAACAGTTTATGTGCCTATGTCTACATCAATGCTAGGAACTATCAGATGCAAGAATACAAGCACAGCTCAAAGCAGGCAGTGCACCTTATATGCAGTTTAATATTTCTAGCAATATAAGTGCATACTCCACATATTATAAGTATTACTTAGTTTTCCTTGGAATAAGCATGCATTTATGCAAGGAAAAAAGTTGAATTTACTGTACCATATCTCTTGTGAACAGATGCGTCTATATTAATATACATCATTGATTTAATTTTTCGTTTTCTTGGCTTCTCGCTCACCTATCTAGAAGTGATTTCTCTGGTGATAACTAACACATCATGCTAATGAGAGAATCTAATGTACAATAGAGAAATGTCACTACTAATAATATTTGCATGAAGTTAAATAAAGCAACTGTAAGAGAATGTCAGACAGTTGTTCTTTAATAAGATACAGTTACACAATGAAATTATGTTGTTAATTTTGTTACATCATTGAGTGAATCCCAAATTACTATATAATGATGCACAGATCCATTTATAATTCTGTATACTGCTTTTTCACTCTCATGTTGAAAATAGCTTCTGGAAAGGCTATTACCTTTTTATCTGAAATGGATTAAACATACTTCTTTCTCAACAAAAAGGTGGATGGCTCTGGCATTTTGTGTCACTGTGGGTTACAGCCATTTCTCTTATGGTCTCATTTCTGAAATGACTTTAAAGTATTTTGGAACATTACAGCCCTTAAGGTAACTGGATGAAGAAAAATGACATTTCTTATTCTGACAAATGTACAAAACATTTATGAAAGCAGACAATCACAAAAGCCTGCTTTTTTTTAATCAATCAAATCCAGACCTTCTTTTCTGTTTTTAACAACTCCTTGCCAGAACTAGAATGGGCAGTGCGTGCCCTGGACCTAACCAGATGAGCATGGAAAAGAAGCCAAGGGTTTCTGCTCATTCTCGACCTGTCACTGATCAAAGTGACCCAAAGAAGCACTCCTTTTTAAAAGTTAAGATTTACGCCCTTTGAGGTTATCAGACATTCTTCTGTATACAGAAGGGATGACCCCTTTCAAGCAAATCACACACTTTTACATGGACAAAAGGTACATAGGCAAAACAATGCAGTCAAGTGGCCATGTCATAAACTTCTCACAGGTAATTTAGGGTAGTATTCCTCTTCTCCTCTCACCCCATCAAAATCTAAATTTGCTCTGGAATGTGGAGATACCATTTTTTGTGCTCTCATTTTAGAAAGAAAATAGCCCAAAAATAAGTGCCACTATACTTGCTATTAATAGCCCAGACTTGTACAATCAATCCTAATTTTTCTAAGACTCGTATCACAATGAAGTTGATTTTCTTTTTATTCTGAGGAAAGTTATTCACTCCTATATTATGCAAATAGCAGTGCAGTGTGAGTTGAGAGGTAAGAGGAGGGAGGGATTGAAAGGTTTTGTTTTGTTCTAAATAAACCTTCCTGCTATGCTTCAATTTTTCCACTAAAAACCTGCTTGAGATTAAGTTACAGTTCCAAGGGAAAGTGATGGGGCTCAGAGTTTGTTTGCTTCTGA